>MU744648.1:0-25103 GCA_026770625.1 Nicotiana glauca | reverse complement strand
GGGGGGGGGGGGGGGAGGGGGGAGAAAACAGTCAAGTATGCAATATGAGCTTTAACAATACTAAAACATCAAGTAAGGATCACATAAGTTCTCAAGTGAATTTCCATCTTATTAGGTTGGGGAATCTTTAGTGCCGATATGCCATAATCCACAATTAACATGGTGTCCGATCTCGACCCGATCGACTAGGTCATCTCATTTGAGACATCAACCATATCCACAATTTCAATTACCATTTCCAGCACAGTTATCACCATGTGTACGACATGACATCCGATCACGGCCCAATCGGCTAGGCCATCTCATAAGAGACATCAACCACCGCTGCAATTCCAATTACAATTTTTAATAGAGTTACAACTATATGTATAGAATGGCGTCCGATCACGGCCCGAATAGCTAGCCATCTCATTTAAGACATCATCCTTTCAATCAATCATCTCACTTCATGGTTCTTTCCTATCTTGTCAATACATTGAAACAAATGGCCTCAATTATAAAGTCATTCTTGGCACTTGGTCAAATTTTACCATTCCAGTTTTTTTCCTTTTTACATTCAACATTATTATCATAATCAACAACACTAAGGCCTATCATTTAAGACATTAATACACATATGAGCAATTTGGGAATCCTAAGCACATAGAGGTTTTTCATACACCTTGGCATAACAATCATTATTCGAATTTGACTTGAAGTCCTAACATTTTAACACATATTCCACATTTTGAACACATCCTCAATTGATAAGATAACATGATGAAGCATTAAGGCATTTGGATTAGACCTTGAACATATATCTTACAACACAATCATATTTGGAATAGAAAACTCTATAATGATCAATGGGGGACTTACACCAATTACGTGAACACCGTGGGATTTCATTCTAGGAAGAAGGGTTTTAGCGATGCATACCTCAATTGAGCTCCCCTACACTCTTAAAATATTTCGGGAATCTTAGCAACACTAATATATTGTAGAAATATAACAAATTGAACTGAAATTAGGAAAATGATCATGGTTCTAGCTCATGGGTGCATTTTATCAACCACCAAGTGTGCATTAAGGTTTTAAGGCCCATTTTTATGAAAGATTTCACCATTCCACACCCCATTCTTTACTATCTTTAGCTCACAACCTCCCCACATACTTTAAGAATACATGCATGCAAGATATCCACCCCCACACTCAATAATTATCTTCCTAATTATCCCCTTTTTACTGAATTTTTGAAATTAATAGCTAGGGTATAGATTCTTATCTTTAGGATGAAGACCTAGTGTGCTTTCCTTGATAATCTTCAAAGTTTTAAGCAAGAATTGAGGAGTGATTTTATGAACTCTAGGAACTCTCTTCCTCACTCTAAAAATATCACGAATAAGCTAAAAAAGGTGTATGAAATGTGTTTTTAACTGAATAGGGTCGGTTTTAAAAATTAGAAAATAGGAGCCCGACGCTGATCTGTTGTAGCGACCCGGCCGGTCGTTTCATGAATTACCGCTCCATTTTCCCCATTTCTGCTTCTTATTGCTTTGTTCAACTGAATTATATGTTATCGGGTTGATTGGTTCGGCTTCGGAGAGGTTTTTGGTAAGGTTTGAGACACTTAGTCTCTTTTGAGTAAGCTTATGTTGGGAAAGTCAACCAGATGTTGACTTATGTGTTAAAGGGTTCGGATGTAAGTTTCGATGGTTCAGATAGCTTCGGGAGGTGATTTGGGACTTAGGAGCATGATCGGGATGTGTTTTGGAGGTCCGGAGTAGATTTAGGCTTGAATTGGCAAAATTAAAATTTTGGCATTTTTCGGTTGATAGGCGAGATTTTGATATAGGGGTTGGAATGGAATTTCGGAAGTTGGAGTAGGTCTGTTATGTCATTTGTGACGTGTATGCAAAATTTCAGGTTATTCGGACGAGGTTTGATAGACTTTTTGATCGAAAGCGGAATTTGGAAGTCTTTGGAATTCATAGGCTTGAATCCAATGTGATTTTGGTGTTTTGATGTCGTTTAGAGCATTCCGAAGGTTGGAACAAGTTTGAATGATGTTATGGGGTATGTTGGCATGTTTGGTTGAGGTCCCGAGGGCCTCGGGTGAGTTTCAGGTGGTTAAACGGATCAAATTGCATGTTAAAAAGTTGCAGGTTTTTCTTCATCGCGATCGTGTGAGGAGGCTCGCGATCGCATAGAGCTGTCTTAGGGGGTCATCGAGGTTATTCTTCGCGTTCGCGTAGATAGGGCTGCGATCGCGTGAGTGTAGGTTTCTGTACATCGTGATCGCGTGGGCTCATTCGCGATCACGTAGGTGTAAGAGCCTGAGCTTCGCGTTCGCGTGGGTATATACGCGATCACGTAGAGTGAAATTTTGGGCCAGTGGAGTTGTGCTTCGTGATCGTGATTAAGTAAATTAAAGAGCTGGGCAGAATGTTTAAAAAGGCCATTTTCTCGATTTTTGGCCTAAGTCCACCATTTTTACTCGGTTTTGGAGTTTTTTAAAGAGATTGAAGAGGGAATCAAATAGAACTTATTGGAGGTAAGAATTTTGGACTTAATACTCGATCTATTTGTGATTTCTACCGAATTAAACATGAAATTTGGGGGATTTGAAGCCTAAATTGGAGAGTTAGGGCTTGGAAACTTGAGACTTTGATCTTGGGATTTGAGAGGCCATTTTTGGTCGGATTTTGATATTCTTGGTATGTATGAACCTGTGGGAGGATAAGGATTCCGTTGGTGTGATTTTTATCGAATTTCGAGACGTGAGCCCGGAGGTCGGGTTGGACCAATTTCGGAATTTTTGGTATAATTTGATTATTTTCGCATGGGCTTCGTTCCGTTAGTATATTCTAATGTTATGATTATGATTTTGGGTAGATTCGACGCGAGTTGAGGCCGAGACGAGAGGCAAAGGCATTGTGGAGTAGTATTTCATCCAGTTTGAGGTAAGTAACCATTGTAAATCTGGAAGTAAGGGTACAAAACCCCGGTATTTCGTATCGTTTTAATGAGGTGACGCACATGCTAGGTGACGAGCGTATGGGCGTGCACCGGTAGGGATTATGACTTGGTCCGTCCCGTAGCGACTATTAAGCCGCGTACTTGATTTGAAATCTTATGATATCCCGTATTTTAAAAATTTATACTGTATTATGGGTTGTATGCCATGTTTGGGGCCTTGTGCCGGCCTGTTGAGACCCTTAGGGGCATTTTTACTATTTTCCTCACTCTATTTGTTTGAAAGCATATCCTCAGCCATGTGTTTACCTGTTTATTATTTAAAATTGGTTTTATCAAATGTGAGAATTGTTCGGACTGAGTTCCCTGATTTCTACTGTTATGCCCGAGTGGCTGTGAGGTTAATGACTGAGAGAGGTTAAGGACCTAGTGGTGAGGATTATAAATATTACGGATCGGGCTGCACGCTGCAGCGATACTTATATGGATGGGGCTACACGCCGCAGCGATGCTTATATGGATCGGGCTACATGCCACATCGATATATATATTGGATCGGGCTGCGCGCCGCATCGATGTGACGCTTGGGCTGTAGGAGCCTTTCCGGAGTCTATACACCCCAGTGAGCGTAGTCGACTATAAACTATGGATCAGGATGCATGCTGCAGCGGTTATTATGATTATTACTATTATGAGGTGTATTTGAGCCTAAGTGCTGAGTGTGAGTACTGAGTGACGAGAGCTGAGTCACGAGTGACTGGGAGGCTTGTCCGAGAGACTATAATTATGAGTGATACCTTGCCCGAGGGGCTCCTTGATAGTTTTGCTGATTTCACTCTCATTTTATAATGAGTCTCTGTTGAAAACTGCTAAGTAAATGATTTCAAAGTATTTCAATTGAAACTGAAGCTTTATTAAGAAACTGGTTTTAAAATTGTTGAGTTTGACTTGATATTCTGTTGTTTACTCTTTTATATGATTTTTAACTGCTCGTCACTACTTTCAGACCTTATTTACTTTAGTTACTTACTGAGTTGGCATACTCACATTACTCCCTGCACCTTGTGTGCAGATCCAGGTGCCCGAGCGGCAGAGTGAGGGTCCCCAGCATTGTCGGAGTTTGCCTGAGACTGCAAGGTAGCTGCATGGCGTCCGCAACCTTGCTTTCCTCCTTCCTATCTTGTTTCTTTCTGTATTTTTAGACTGATTATGTATTAGATAGTCATATTTTTGCATTTAGAGGCTCTAGACTCGTGACTCCAGATGTTTGGGCCGTGTTGGTTTATTTTCTGTAATGTTTTTCGCACATTTAAGTGATTTATAAATTCCTTATGAAAATTGAGACTTAACTAAATGCTTGAAAAATGTTTTTAATAAAAGAAATTGACTGTAGTTACTTGTTGGGTTGGCTTGCCTAGTACTGTTATAGGACCATCACGACCGGGTATCTGGGGTCGTGACATCTGCGGTCGCATATACAATCGCATAATGCTTCTGCGGTCCGCAAAATTGGCCGTATAATTGGCCCTCCGGAGCTGATAATTTCTGCTTCAGTCTGCGATCCGCAGACCTGTTCTGTAGTTGCGTAATGCGCCATAGAACTACCATATAAGAAATATTGAGGTTGGATATGCGATCGGAGTGTGACCCGCAAAATGGTTCTGCGGTCGCATGGTGGGCCGCAAAAATGAAATAAAAAATAGCCAAAAAGACTGACTTACTCTGCAGCCGTTCTGCGGCCCGTAGAGTGATTATGCGGCCGCATAATGGGCCGCAGAAATGCACACTTCTGCAAAATATTTTCCTTTAACTCTTTGGCTTACTGTTCAACCCAAAAACCTATCTCGGCACCATGAAATTCTAGTTTTTTGGGTAAGATTTTACGGGGCCTTACATCCTAATCACACCTTCAAGGGAGACCCTGAGGCAGGCCATAAGAATTGTTCTATTAACTAACAGTGAAGCCGAGTATGAGACTTTGGTTGCAGGACTCGAACTGGCCTGTGGACTTGGCTCCGAGGTCATAGAAATCAAATATGATTCCCAACTGGTAGTAAACCAAGTGTATAGGATTTTCGACGTGAAGGAGGAACACAAGCAACAATACGTGATTAAAGTTCAAACTTTGCTTGCACGATTCAAGGAGTGGTCGATCGCACATATCCCGAGAGAAGAGAACGTAGAAGCAGATGCATTGGCCAATTTGGGGTTGTCCACATAAATGAAAAGATCTGACTCCAAGTATTGTCGTTCAACTTATGCATTCGGTACTCGATGTGGACAGCCATTGTGAAGTAAACACAACAAACCTAGTCTGGGACTGGAGGAATGAGTTCATCAATTTTCTTCGACAAGGCAAGTTGCTCGAAGACCTAAAGGTGTCCTGGGCACTACGCACCAAAGCGGCTAGCTACAGCCTCTTGGTGGACAATTATATAGGAAATCATTCCAAGGCTCGTATTCCCGATGTTTAGGAGCCTCAGAGACGGACTATGTAATGAGCGAGGTCCATGAAGGAATTTGCGGGAACCACTCCGGCACAGATTTGTTGGTGCTACAGCTAGTTAGAGAAGGATATTATTGGACCCGAATGGAACAAGACGCAAAGGCAGTCGTTCAAAAATGTGACAAGTGTCAGCACCATGCATAGTTGGTGCCCTAACTAGCAGAACTCTTGCATTCGGTACTGTCCCCGTGGCCATTCATGAAATGGGGATGGATATAGTTGGTCCACTACCGTAGGGTCCCCAAAAAGGCAAGATTTATTTTAATCTTAACCGATTATTTCACTAAATGGGTTGAAGCAGGGCCTTACCTGATGAGCGAAAAGTAATCGACTTCCTATGGGAATATATAATTTGTCAGATCAACATATCGAAGGAGATTTCCTGCGATAATGGACCATAGTTCTTAGGATCCAAAGTATCAAAATTTCTTGAGGATTTGAAAATAAAAAGAATTACCTACTCATCATACCATCTGGGCGCTAACGGACATGCAGAGTGAAATAATAAAGTAATCATCCAAAACCTCAACAAGAGGTTAGAAACTGGTATAGGAAAATGGCCCGAAGAGTTACTGGGCGTGCTATGGATGTTCCGGACGACGGCAAAATCAAGTACGGGAGAAACAACTTTTTCTCCCATATATGGCGCAAAAACCCTAATCCCGGTAGAAGTAGGAGAACCAACATTATGGTTTTACCGAATAGATAAAGAAGAAAATAATGAGGTGTTGCTGGTAAAGCTGGAACTGCTCAACGAACACAGGGACTTGGCACACGTGAGGATAATGGCTCAGAAGCAAAGGATGGAAAGATACATAACCAGAGGGCCAATATCTATTACTTTAAAGTAGGAGACTTGGTTTTGAGGAATGTGACTTAGAATACTCGAGAAATCAAAGCTAGGAAGCTGGTTCTAACGTGGGAAGACCTGTACCAGGTTTCAGTTGTCACCGATAAAGGATCATACGAGATGGAGAACCAAGATGGAGTTAAATTGCCTAGAAATTGTAACGTGACTCACCTCAAAAGATAATATTGCTGATGAATCCTACCTATACTAAAAGTATGTGTTGCACTCCTCCTTTCCCTTCGACCAGTTTTTGCCTCAATCGGGGTTTTCTGGCAATGTTTTTAATGAGGCAGTAACGGAAAGCATACTACGAAGAGAGCGTCAAAGTTAAGACCTTTAAATGACAAGGAATCGATATGATAAGACACTACAAGATGGTTAGATAATCTTTGTCTTGATGGAAAAGTTCCTAATGGGAAGCAAAGATTTCCGTCGAACCAAAAATTATTTAACAATTCACAAGTGTTTTCCTCAATGGAGCAAGAATTCTAGTGCTCCAATTCACATACTTCACATTCGAAAACTTAAGTGGGGAGGGGGGAGAATATTATGAGAATACAGGAATATGATTGCTACGAAAATCGGGACTACAAGACCCGGTAACAATAATATCTTCTTGGGATCGGGGACTACACGGCCAACCCCGTAGAAATAAGTTGTATTAGCCACATGCATTGGCAATTTCTTTTTTCGTCAAATGAATGCTTATGTACCTTTGAAGATAGAAGGAATAAAATAAAGTCCTTTTATTTTTATCTTGTTTCTTGTCCAAACAATGAATTGATTTTATTTATTTGAAAGTTAACAAAAAACATCAAATGTTTGTGTTGGGATGAACAAGAGACGTCCTCTTCAAGAGAACCGTAAATCATAAGAGGGCCACCTCTTATGAAACCCTGATAGTAAAGGGTTGATTCCGGAAGAGTTTATGCCCGGAACAAAAAGCTATCGGACGAAAATACACCCGAAGCCTTATTCAATTTGACGCAAAAGGAATAAAACTTTGCACATACTTTAGCCAAAGTCATCTTTATTTATCAAAATACCAAATGACATAAGTACAAATATACTAAAGAAGAAAACGAAAGAAAAGTATAAAAATCTAAAAATTTGAACTCGAGGTGCAGAGGCATCTACGCCCCCCGGGAGAAGTGGATGGATCAACCGCCAATACGGGACATGGGCCTTCATCATAATTAAGTACCCCCTCAATTCCTGATACTCGGAAGCAGTATTCAAAGAGTCAGTTGTATTAGACTAAGCCGGGAGATGTTCTCGAGCAGTTAACTCCAGCGCTCGGGCCTTGGCGATTTCATTATCAAAATTAATGTTGCCCGCTTTGGCCTCCTATAAGGTTTTCCTCCTCATATGATACATAGAGTATGTATTTTCAAAGACGATGGAATCCCCTTGGTGTTGGAGCTTTGCCTTAAGTCTGTCAATCTCGGCCAAAAGGTCATCCCGCTCAGATCTTGTGGCGCCAAGGCTAAGATTAAGATCACGGATTATGGATATGTGAACCTGGTTTTGCTCCATGATCTTCTTAAACCTCTCTTCCATCTAGGCCCGCTTCTCCTCGATAGAAGCAGACTATTCAGCTACGGAGTTTAAGGCTGCCTCCAAATTATTCACTTGTTCAATGGAGGTAGACTCGCACTCGGCAACAGTGAGCTCAACATCTTGAACCTCAGCCCACTTAGCCTTAGCTTCTTGAAACTATACATTAAGCTGAGTGGCTTCTTGGCTAAGGGTCATTACTTCTTGCTCGCTTAGCTGAAATCGGGCCTCAAGCTCACTCGTCTCTGTAGCCTTTGCCTCCAGCACCAGGAGACGAGCAACAAGTTGGTCCCTCTCAGCCAACAGCTGATCCCACTCAGATATAAGTCCTTCTTTATCAAGGATCAATCTCTGAAGGCCCTTGGACGCATGGAAGTTGGCCTGAAAATGTTTATCAAAGTTAGAAAGCTCATCATAACAGATAAACAAAGAACAAGCAATAAGAGAACAAGTACGGTACCACTCCCGCATTGTGCATGGCATTGTTAAACATAAAAGGAGTGTATCTTCTTCTTATCTTTCTCTGAAGCTTGCGGCTTCAGGCGGTTGGCGAGCTCCACTAGCCTAGCCAGAAGATGGCACCCTTTTGAAATCGAAGAGTGACACTCCTCCTTCCTCAGGGATCTGGAGAAGGGGGTGAATAATTATGCCCCCAATTCCCGTGATTAGGAGACTGGGGAGCATAAGCAGCCTCCTTCGGATATCTGTGGCTGGTGGAGGAGATATAGTGGTTGCTGGTGATAAAGGAGCAGTTGATGTGGAATGGGATGGAGTTGATGGTGTTGTAGGCTGAAAAGCAACTGTGACAGGGGCAGTGCTGATTATTGGTTGCTCATCAATAAAAGGCAGAAGAGGCCCGATCTCCGAACTCGCAGGATCGGAAATAGCAACAAGGGTCGGAAAGCGAAAATCGACATTCTCAACTATCTCAATTTCTACCCAAAGTGCTCGGACCTCACCTTCGATTGGGTTCTAAGCTCTCAAGATTTATCATTCTATTGAGCTGATGAAGGTTGTTGTCTTCTCTGAAGGAAAGCCTCTTCATCATTGGCTTCCCCATTATCTTCAATGACCACTGTGACGGTGGCTAGCTCAGTCGTGGCCTTCTTTATTTTCTTATTTTTATTCCCAGCTGGGGAAGAATGCCGCTTTTTGGTTGCTTGTTCTCTAGATGGAGACTCCAAGAGGAAGCACCTACACCGAAGGCAGTTCCGAGGGCACTGCTTCGAGTGAGAGCATCTTGTAGCAATCTCGCAACCTCCACGAGATCGGCCAAAACATCCACTCCGGGACTGGTAAAGAAGCATGTGGGAGCCCTAAAATAAAGCAAAAAATGTAGTTAATAATTAATTTATGTTCATGAGGAGGCAGAAGGAAGAAGGAATCAGTTTACCGTGGTTCTTGGCTTTTAACCCATATTTAGGGGTCATCTCCTTCCACCGTTGGGTTTCTAGCATCGTAACGCCAAGAATTTGTTGAACCCATTGGTCCAAGCCTTAAAACTCAAATGTTGATAAGAGTACAAATGCTTGAGTGCTAAAGATATGTTTTTATGAAAAGTTTTTCTTTTGAAATTTCAACAAAGAAAGCACTTGTTGTATCTTTAGATTGATGTTAATTTCTAAAGGCTTTAAAATTGAAGAAGTTGTTCATTTAATTTTTTCAAATGGTTTGGATTGGCTATGAAATTATGATTTGATAAAAATAGATCCTTTGAGGCAACTATGCTATGAATCTATTTTTGATATGTCAAATATTTTGGGAGTTACTAGTGAAAACTACCGAGATTGGTTCGAATGTTGAGTTCGTTACCATGAAACTACACGTGTCGGTGTAAGGACACATTCCAAGGCTAAGCCGAGGTTTGTGGGATAAATTGAGAGGGCAAATGATTATTACTTAAAGTAATGAGGTTATGTCAACTCGCATGGCGCTACGGGAAGCCTCCCAGACAAGTAGGGTCAAATACTTGTTGCTAGGTTGATTACCTACTAGTTGTTCATTATGTCGGTGTCAGAATAGTACTCCCAGTAAAAGATAAAAGAGAACTATATTATGTTTAGGCTTAAGGAGCCAAAAATTATTTTAATGACTTTATGAGATTGAAATGATTTTATATGATTTCTATAAAAATCTTAGATTGATAGAGATGTTCTAAAACTTTATAGCATAGCTTACATTTCACTTGTCTTTTATTTAAATAATAAAGAGCACGATTTATATAATTGTTTATCACTTTATGTTAAATATTGGTTGAATAGTTTTTGCAAAAATCTTGTCCCAGGAACTTAAGTTATAGAGAGTCTATGACAACTATTGAGTACCGCCGTGGTGTACTCAGCTGCCCTCAGGGGCGCCCCTTCAGGGCTCCACTTACTTTACATGTTTCAGGATGAGGTATGATATGTGGCATACAGAGAGGGATAAGATGACTCTCTTCCTGAGGTATATGGTGAGGCACCACTCCTATTTCATGGTAACTATCATTTATTTTCTTAATTTATGTTAGTCGGGCATTAGCCCAAGTGTTTAATTCTATTCTTTAGTATAGAGGTTCCATAGATAGTTGTGAAAAGTTGTAATAATGGTCTTGTACATGACATACATAAAAAGATATTTATTTTACTTAGTCTCATTATTACGATTATCATAGGCTTCATGTAATGTTGAATTGGAAAAATATTCCATCATTTAACTTGAAAATATATATATTTTTCAAAGAGCTTCCGCAGATAAATTGGTTTTCATGCATATAGTTCTGGGGCATCATATGCGTTGGTTCGCTCGGGTTGGAAAGTGTGCCAGGTGCCGTTCACGTAGATTTGGGTAGACAGAGTAAGTGTAGTGTGGGAAGGCCAACTTTTGTGTGTCCAAGTTCAGAAGGAGCTCAAGAGTCCCAAGGCAAGGCTCACACAAAAGGGGAAGAATTTAGTGGTCTAAGAGTAGAGTGAGTGTTCTTGACATAGTTTTGAAGAGATTTAAGCAGGGAAGCAGTTTAAAAAAAGGAGACTAGTTTCAAATAGTTTTGTAAAACAACAGGGGTAGTTGTTCAATAGGACAGTTTTGGAAAGAGAGTAGAGTAACAAGCAACAGTCCAAATATAGCACCCAAAACAGGTTCACACATAATCAAGGAACATAGGACCAAGGCAGGTTCAGCAATCACGAACAGGGGTAGTGGGATTTTGGGGACACATAGATCACATAAGTAAACACATAGTTGCAGGAGTACTTAAATATAGAATCACCAATATGCTGAGGAGTTAGAGAACTTCATATTTAGCACAGAATCATGTAGCTTGAGGATAGCCAACTATTTTTGCATAGAGAGGCTCATGCTAGAAATCAAAGCAAACACAAGTAAAGAAGGGCCACATTGGGGTATATTAGGAAGGGGAATAACAATTTTATAAACATGATGAATCTAAGGAAGGGGAGACATTCAGAAGTGTACTGATGAAGTGATGAAGTAAACATATCAATTACAAGTTGAATCAACAGAGCCATAAGTGAAAACATACTAGAAACAAGATGAAATGAAGTAGTAAAAGAAACACATTATTTTGAAACTTGAATTGAAATCAGAACATATTAATAAAGAAGTAAACACAAAGTGAGGGGGCAAAAGAGTAGAGTAATTAGCCTTGGCTTGCAGCTGGCTGACTTAGAACAATAGCAAATAACCAGAAAAAAGGGAGAGCAGAAGAATGTTTTCTTTTTGTGTGAGAGAGGGTTTTGAATTACTGTGTTCGTGTTTTTGTTAATGAGAGAGTATAGGTATATATAGTTTGAAACTAGGCAGAATAATAAGGTAAGAATCGAAGTCAAACAGTAATTCATGGAACTAGGTATCAATTAGTATAAATTTCGTAGAAGTACTCCCTTAATTAAGGGAGCAAACATGAAACGGAAAAGACAAATAAGGAAGAAGATCATATGCGACTGGAATACAATACATAAGGAAAATAAGCATAGTATAGAGCATGTGATAGAGGCTAGGTTCGACAAATTCTAATTAAGGAAAATGTCTAAGAATCAATTTGACAGTATAATCAATCACAGAATAAGGCAAGAAATACTTCAGAAGTTAAAAATCAGTAAGGAAATCATCATAAGAGATGAGTGAAAGGTATCAATTGTAGGAAATTAGGGATTGAAATAGGAGTAGTAAGGATTAAGGGAATTAACACAAATTGCTGAAAAATAAACGAAATAATCACAGCATAGGCAAGAAGGAATAAAATCAGAAACTCTAATAAGTATAGTAAAGGAAAAATCAGATAAAGTCAGGAATTCAACTAGAAAGAACTCGAATAAAACCCCTAAATTTTAGGGGTTTTCCCTCAATCGAGTGTAAGGACAAGCAATCAAGGCAAAAAATACTGAAATCTGGGCCTGTTTTCAGGCTCTTTATAGTGTAACTTCTTATTTTCTTTTCTACTTATGTAATTCATTTCAATGTTGGTCTGTAATAATCTGTTGTAAACGAATATTGGGGTTGGCTAGTGAAAAGGGGAGGGTAGTCATATATATATTATCAACATCAATGGGTAGAAACCATGCCTTAGGTTTACATTTCCTGTATGCGCATTAGAGTCTATGTGTAAGACCAACACATTCAAAGCATGTCATGCATTAGATACCATGTCCTTAGGTTTACTATTTCAGCATCTCATTTGACATCAGTTTACCACTTAGAAATCCTGCTTTAGGCTAAATAACAGTATCAACATAAAAATGTTGCTCCTGCACATCTTTAAATCATGTTGTAACTTTTGAGCATTTAGAAATCATGCTTTAGGAATTCTGCACATCATTCTACATTTTCGTATGTGCATGTTAGATACCCTATTTTAGGATCTTGTTCACACTCGCTCAGTCCCACCTTTTTAAACTACTGATGCATGAAAAAGGACATAAAACAGTCTCATGTTTGATTATCCTATTTAAGTGAAACTGGTCACAATCCCTGCATGTCTTCGCAACATTTAGAACATCGTGTTTTAGGTAAAATAACTTCCAAACTATTTTTAATAATTCTGGTAACTGTTGCATATTATTTTATGCTTAGGCAAGTCTTAGGTAATCAACTTTAAAATAAAATCAGAACCGTCTTTGTTATTAATGTTTAACTGTCAGCATGTTAAAATTAGTAGGCAAGCTTGATTAGGACTTCTTCTCTGAGCCATGTAATAAATCTGACTCTGATGTTACCATTTAGATACCCTGCTTAGGATATGAATTTAGACCTTAATTGTGTATGAGTCATGCGGTTTGTGTGTACTGTATGTGGATGTATATCTGAGCCTTTCATTTGTCTTCCATGCTCCCCTTAATTGAAGTCCTACTTGTTTATTATATATCGCCTTAGTATTTTACCTTTAAAGTTGAGGGTCTGCCTAGAACCCCCTTTTATAGGATAAGAGTCCTAAATTCCTCCGGGACTGATAGGAATAGACGGGTAACAGCATGCAATAGGGGTTGAGACCAATCCTCGCTTTAATTACTGGGAAAGGGTAGATATAGATATGATGACCGGTGCGTCAATATCACGTGTATCCCCTCTTTGAGGAGTGTCATACTGGGTATTGCATTGATGTGATCCATATTATAAACAAACCTAGGATACTCCCTTACATTCCCAAATATACTTAGATTGTAATTCTTTTCAAAATCTTGCTTTTTAATTAATTGCTTTTCAAACACCTGTGTACTTCAACTTAAATCCCTACTATTTGAGCCATACTTGATTATTTGCTACTTGTACAAATTCACAAAAACTGTTTGGCCGGGAGCCACACTAGTGGATCATGAGGGGTGCCTAACACCTTCCCCTTAGGATATTTTCAAGCCCTTACCCTGTCTCTGTTTACCAAACGTAGTTATAAATGAACCCTATAGGTGCCTTAACGCATCTTAAATCGTTAGGTGGCGACTCTTCAAATATGCAAACCCCCTTTCCAAAAGGAAAGAATTGTCCCAACCAAAATGTCATAAACCCGATTTCGCGAGAAAAAGGGGGCGCGACNGCAATTATTTGTTTAATTCCTTTAAGCGTTTAATTTCTTCTTCAAAAGCAAAATTGACATATCTTTCTTGTCTCCTTCCTTTATAACTTCTTTAAATTATAAACTGCTGTATTTATCACTTTTTTAACGTGCAAATACATGTCAACATGCTTTTAATTATTGCATAATCATGCTCAACATCATACTCCACTCATGCCAAACAAATATTATAGAAACGCTTGATGAGTGGTTGCGCCCTTCCTATATCATTAACCCCCTAAATTTGGAAAAGCTTATTTGCGGTAAAACTAGTCGATCAGCGGTGCAGTCGACAGTTCTGTGCCTTCCCCCTTGAGTTTTCTGCTCAAGGGTACCAGTCTAAAACCCCATAGAAACCTTACTCTGTTGTGCATGCATCTTGGTCAAACCTAGCCAGGTCAGTTATGTTGTCCACGTAATGGTCCTTTGAGAAAGACTTGTCCAAAAGTCCACTGGGTTTCCCTAAACCCAAACGGACATCATCACGTTCTATGCATTTATTTGGAGAACTAAATGCTTCATGCTAATTTTTGATGTTAAATAGTCGAGTCTGGTGAGGGTAAGGGCCTAATCTTGTTTGTCTTGCAGAAATATAAGGCACAAAGTCCCCAGATTCGGCGTGGTCACCAACATCCACCCAAAATTGCTAAGTTGGTGGGAAGATTTACATTCTAGTGACAAAACCCTCGTCAGAAAATATCTGGGTAATCTACCATCCCTCCTGAAGATCCATCCTAACAACATGATAATAGAAGCTGCTACCTTATTTTGGGATTGTGAAAGGGTCGTGTTCCGCTTTGGGAACATCGAGATGACACCTTTGCTAGAGGAGATAGGAGGACTGACCGGTCTAGTGTGGGAAACCCCGGGTTTGCTAATGCCAGAGAACCGCACAGGCAAGGGTTTCCTAAAAATGATGGGTTTGATGAAGAATGCAGAATTGGTATGCCTAAATGAATCGTACATCCCTTTTGACTACATGTATGAGAGGTACAGTCACAAGAAATCATACTGTACCTGCCATGACGAGTTTGCCATCACGTCCTTGGGACATATCTATCGTAGGGTATTCGTCTTAATGTTTTGCTTCTTGGGTCTGATCGTGTTTCCAATGAAGAAAGGAAGAATCCATACTAGGCTGGCTATGGTAACCAAGACCCTAATGGAGGGGATTGTTGGGTAGACGTTCAGCATTGTACTTTGACAAGTGTCAACGAGGAGCGAGACACTTCAAAGGATGCAATCTACTACTTCAGCTTTGGCTCATGGAACATCTCCAAAAGGGCGAATACTGATAAGAAATTCAGCGAAGGGCCTGGGATGATCACATTGCTTTCCACCATCCAAAGCAAATGAATTACATCCCCGACATGTTCTCTCAGCCTGGGAATGCCAAAGAATGGGTTGAGCTCTTTGATAATCTGATTGAAGAACAAGTTCAATGGATGTTCGAGTGGTTTCCGACAGAAGAGTTCATCGCTTGATCCAGAGATGCACCTTTTGTGATACAGATTGGTCTAAGAGGAACATACCCTTACGTCCCTCTTCGAGTTATGAGGCAAGCAGGTAGGAAGCAAGTCATACCCAGGGTCGACAAAATGAGCCATCTTCGAGCTGACTTCCAAAATGATGGTAGTCCCCACAAGTTCCAAGACCAACATATGTGGCACTGCAAGATCGTAATGGAGAAAGACACCATCGAGCCAGATAGAAATCATGTCGGTTGTACCCTTTCTATTCTGGTTGGTTGGAAGACAATTGGGATGGTCTGGGCCTGCAAGGGTTCGTTCGAGGTCATAGAATTATAGATGAAAAGGCCAAGGTGCAAGTCAAGTACAACCAGCTGCGCAAAAGGATCCGTGAATGCGAGAGCGAACACCGCGAGATACAAGAGTCCAAAAAGAAGCTGATTGAGAAATGGAAAGACATGGCTATCAGTGCCAACACAAGTCCAGGATACTTGGAACGAGGCATAATAGAACTGAAGGGAAAATTTCTCAAAAGGGTTGAAGACTGTAAAAAGGCAGAAGGGACCGAAGGTTGACATCTAGCCAGAGTATACCTGTTGCTAGAACTTCGTGAATTGGGGAAGCTGTTTGACGGAGCCAATGATTTCAAATCTGGGGAAGGTCCTTCTAGGACCAAATAGATAGGAATTTACTTTTTTGCTTTATGAATGTAATAAGGCCAATGGCCATTAGTGACTTTTATTTCTTGCTTATTTAGTTTCCCGTTTTGAGATTCGCCTATCTGTATCAATAAAATGAGGAATTTAGCATTACAGGTTCTCCAAGTCTATTTGTCGCTAGGCCTACCTCGGGCACAAAGAGGTTCCCAAATTAGGACACGTTTTACATTCCCGCACTATATGTTTAAATATTGCAATACTTTTATAATCCTCACAGACTTGATTACCTTTTATTTTATTTTGTTTTTATTATTCCCCTCCCCAAAGGTTAGTTCGTGCACTCTCGAATCACATCTTATTTCACAAGATCCAGGGGCCCTCCACCCACTCCTCCTCTTAGTCCAATTAAAGGCAAGGACAAAGGCAAGAATAAAATGAAAGATTTAAACAACATCAGGAAAGAGAACACAGTTGAACAGGTAGAGGCCACTGATGGCCAGGGTATTCGGGTTCCTAACGTGAATGTGTCACAACTTGAACAGAAACTATTGAAATTCCAGGAAACGCTCGATCAGGTTCAAAATCTAGAAAACCTGTCATTTTCCCTCAACATCCTAGATATCAACTTCCCCAACGCCCAAAACCCTACACCTCCTCAAAATATCCCAAAAAAGCAGAATCATCCCGTGCCTCACCATCATGCGACTCCACTAAAGAACCAATGTAACACCTGCCATACCCCAAACAACACTCCACTACTCATCCTAGAACCTCAGAACTCCACGAACGACCATTTCCACACCTATGCACCAGGCCACCATAACAATCTTATCTACGTGGAGACCATGCCACACTCCACCCAACCTATCTCATGCACACCTGAGTCTGATGAAAAGGATCTGCTTATCAGGAACTTTTCCGAGGAACTTAAGAAACTGACCAGCCAGATTCAGGGCGTTGAGGGAAGCAAATGAATCGAGGGGCTGAACTATGAGGACCTTTGCATACAGCCTGATGTCGAACTGCCTGAGGGGTACAAACCTCCTAAGTTCGAAATGTTTGATGGTACGGGTGATCCAAGGATCCATCTGAGGACATATTACGATAAGCTGGTTGGAGTAGGGAAGGATGAAAGGATCCGCATGAAGCTGTTCATGAGGAGTTTGAAAGGAGATGCACTGTCTTGGTACATCAGCCAAGATCCCAAGAAGTGGTCAAGTTGGGCAGGCATGGCATCTGATTTTATGGACAGATTCAGGTTTAATATAGAGAACGCACCAGACGTGTTCTATATCCCAAATTTGAAGAAGAAGCACACGAAGATGTTTCGCAAGTATGCTACTCGCTGGAGGTCCGAAGCTATTAAGGTCAGACCCGCCTTATATGAGGAGCAAACGAACAAGTTCTTTTTAGGGCTCAGGACCCGCAGTACTATGAACGGCTGATGATGATTGAGAACCACAAGTTCTACGACATTATCAAATTAGGTGAAAGAATTGAAGAAGGTATTAAAAGTGGTATAGTTACAAATTTCGAAGCCTTGCAAGCTACGAATAAGGCTTTACAGTCCGGTGGTATGTCCAAGAAAAGGACGTAGGGGTCGTGATGATTGCACAAAGGACCAAGTCTCCCCTTAAATACCAAGCTTACTAACACCTCCACTCACATACCAGCCAACCCCAAATTACCAAGCACCTTCATACCAAGCTCCGCCACCAACTTATCAGTCATCTCCACCTCCTACATATCAACCTACCTCACCCAGATACTCCCAACCTACTCATGTCTACCGAACTTATAATGCCCAACCATCCCATTATCAATCACCTGTATGGAGACATGAAAGAAGTTGTGATGATGGATGAAGATGCTAAGTCCAAGCCTATCAAATTCTCTCATGATATTGTTCCTAGAATCATGCCCTTCACCCAAAAAACCATCATCGATTACGGTACGGTGAATATAATTCCCTAATATATATGCACCTTCTCATTCATTACGCTTTTTTTTGGGTGGCTATTTTTCCCTTCCATTTTATATACTTGGAAAGTCAATTTAAGGAGTATATCTTGGTGACTCTGTGTGAATTCCTCAAGTGCGTATATATGCAGTGGCGAAATCAGGAATTCTAACAAAAGGATTCGAAAGAAAAAAAAAATCCAAGAATGTCACGTCTAAGATTTTCGTTCACTACACAAAAAGTTTCTCCTACGCCAAGAGGATTCAACGATTTATATATATCTAAGAAGTTTTATTTTTACACTATTTGAATAATATAATTTTCCGATGTAGGGAATTCAAACGTTGGACTGTGTAGCTCGCCCCTCGCCCCTGCACATATTGACATGACACTTCTTACTGAGCAAATACCATGGGCGGAGCTGGGGTGGAGGGGATGAACCCCTTTTGCTTCAAAATTACTGGGTCGTACTTTCTTGTTGTAAGCACGGGCCATTCTTTGTTGGTACAACTGCCCGTGACAGACTGCAACCATTCGCTTTTCATCAATTAAGGTCAACTACTCCAATCAAGTCTTAACCCATGTTGCCGCCAAAAGGCTTGGGCCACAACAAGGCACTGCACATCACCGTGTAGTGCGAAGATTATTTCATCACCAGGGTTCTGATCGACGGGGGATCAAGCCTCAACATCTGTCCTCTTGTAACTCTCAAAACTTTGGGGAAAGGCCTACACGAGATCAGAGACGGGGCTATCAATGTCAAAGCCTTCGATGGATCCCAGAGATATACTATTGGAGAAATCAGCCTGTGCTTGCAAATGGGACCAACATGGTTCGACGTCGACTTTCGAGTGATAGACGTCCCGACATCCTACAACTTGCTGTTAGGACGCCCCTGGATCCACGTTGCTGGAGCCGTAGCATCGACCCTGCATCAGGTGGTAAAGTTTGAATGGAACCACCAAGAGGTGATCATTCATGGTGATGGTAGTAACCCTATATATAGTCGCCAGACCATCCCAATGATTGGAGGCAAAAGGAAAATAGGCGGAGAGACATACCACCATATCGAAAGGGTCAACGCTGTAGACAAAGAAAAGTGGTGGGCCAACAAGATTGAAAACATCCTGAATTGGTGTGGGTACGAGCATGGAAAGGGGCTCGGTAAAAATCTTCAGGGGATCATTAATCCCATCAAACTGAAGAATCATGGCACTGCCTTTGGCTTAGGGTATGATTATACTTGGAAATATTCCAGAACTGGTCGCCACCATGGCGCGTCCCCTACTATCCATTGGAGTTTCCGATACCTCGCTTGGATCAAACCTTCCAGCTAGCAGATACTATGTATAGGTCCGAAGAAGATGAAACGTTGGTAGCCATGAAGAATTTGTTCCTAGAGGATGATGATATGGACTGTTGTGTTCTTTTTGAGGAGGAGGGGGAGGAAGGCCCTTCCATACAAGCTGTGAACAGAGGAGACTGCCTCAGCAATTGGTCAATTAGGACCGTCAGGGCCCGGAAGGCTTTGGGGTAGCAAGGCTAAACAAAAGCAGCATGCATCGCATTTTTCTTTTTTTAGTTTACTTTACTAGTTGATTTTCTTTCCGCATTGTCTTTAATTTAGAAAAGAGCTCCGATGTTTCAAATAATTTTGAATTTAATCAAAGCACCTCAGTTTATCGTGTATATATATCTCGCTTATTATTTTCTCTATCATTTACTCTATTTTATACAGCATTACTATTACTTATCTTGACGATGAACCAACGACTATGACTTGCAACGAAACAACGCAACAAAAGGACATAGATTCAGAAGAAGATAAAATACCTGAAGAGGTCGTCAAAGAGGTTGAGAATTTTGAGAACAGACCTAAGTCCAACCTGGAAGAAACTGAGGTCATTAAATTGGGAGATGCAGAGAATGTCAAAGAAACTCGCATCGGTGATGATATGACTGGCCTCAGCATGGCCATTGTAGCTCATAAGTTGCCAACAGATCCAGCTTGTCCGCCAGTAAAATAGAAGCTCAGGAAATTCAAACCCGACATGAGTTTGAAAATCAAAGAAGAGGTTACTAAGCAAGTCAAGGCTAAGGTTCTCAAAGTGGTCGAGTATCCAACATGGTTAGCCAACATTGTGCTAGTACCAAAGAAGGACGGGAATGTTAGAATCTGTGTCGACTACCGGGATCTCAACCGGGCCAATCCCAAGGATGACTTCCCCTTGCCAAACATACACATTCTTATCGACAACTGCGCCAAGCATGAGTTGTAATCTTTTGTTGATTGTTTCGCTGGGTATCATCAGATATGGATGGATGAGGAGGATGCAGACAAAACGACTTTCATCACGCCGTGGGGAATGTATTGCTACAAAATGATGCCATTTGGATTGAAGAATGCTGGCGCCACCTACATGAGAGCCATGACAACTATCTTCCACGATATGGTACATAAGGAGATCGAGGTATATGTGGATGATGTCATCGTCAAATCCAAGAAAGCCACTGATTATATGGAAGATCTGAGAAAGTTCTTCAACAGACTGAGAAGGTATAACCTGAAACTGAATCCCGCCAAGTGTGCATTCGGGGTTCCTGCCGGAAAACTACTGGGTTTCATCATGAGTCGTTAAGGAATATAATTGGACCCATCAAAAGTCAAAGCCATCCAAGAATTGCCACCACCAAAGAACAAGAAGGACGTGATAAGTTTCCTGGGGAGACTCAACTATATCAGCCAGTTCATAGACTAGTCCACAATCATTTGTGAACCCATCTTCAAAATGCTAAAGAAGGACGCTGCTACTAGATGGACTGACGATTGTCAGAAAGCCTTTGACAGAATCAAGGAGTACTTGTCAGTGCCACCAGTCTTGGTTCCGCCCGAGCCAGGAAGGCCCTTATTGCTTTATCTTGTAGTTTTGGATGGAGCATTCGGTTGTGTTCTGGGGCAACATGATGAAATAGGGAAAAAGAAGCATGACATCTACTACCTCAGTAAGAAGTTCACCCCGTACGAGGTCTGGTACTCCTTATTAGAGTGCACCTGTTGTGCTCTGACTTGGGTAGCTCAGAAATTTAGGCATTATTTCTGTGCTTACACCACTTATCTCATATCCAGGATGGACCCGCTGAAGTATATTTTTCAGAAGCCCATGCCCACTGGCAAGCTCGCCAAGTGGAAAATCTTGTTGAGTGAGTTCGTCATTGTTTACATGACTCAGAAATCAATCAAGGGTCAAGCCATCGCAGATCACCTTGTCGAGAACCCTATCGACGGAGAATACAAACCCCTAAAAATGTATTTTCCTGATGAAGAAGTGTCCTTTGTAGGAGAAGACATTGCGGAATCCTACAATGGTTGGAGTTTGTTTTTCGACGGGACCACCAATTTTAAAGGATTTGGCATAGGGGCAGTCCTAGTATCAGAAACCGGCCAGCATTACCCGGTATCCGCCAAGCTCAGGTTCCCTTGCACAAACAACATGGCTGAATACGAAGCTTGCATCCTGGGACTCAAGATGGCCATTGACATGAACATTCAAGAGTTACTAGTGATCGGGGACTCATACCTGCTCATACATCAAGTTCGAGAAGAATGGGCAACCAAAAAATCTAAGATACTTCCCTACTTGCATCACATACAGGAGTTAAGGAAAAGATTCACAAAGACAGAACTTTAGCATGTCCCCAGGGTCCACAACGAGTTCACTGACGCATTGGCTACTTTGTTATCCATGATCCAGCATCCAGACACAAATTTCATTGATCCCATCCCAGTGAAGATCTATGATCAGCCAGCTTATTGTGCTCACATTGAGGAAGAAACGGACGGAAAACCATGGTTCCACGACATCAAGGAGTACTTGACAACGGGAGAATACCCAGAACTTGACAATGCCACTCAAAAGCGCACACTCCAGAGATTATCCAACAAATTCTTTCATAGTGGGGGAATCCTGTACAGGAGGACTCCCGATTTGGGTTTACTAAGGTGTGTCGAAGCAAAAGAAGCATCCAGATTATTGGACGAAGTGCACGCAGGGACCTACGAGCCACACATGAATGGTTTTGTCTTAGCAAAGAAGATACTCCGAGAAGGTTATTTTTAGATGACTAGGAAACAGATTATGTCCAGTACGTTCGCAAATGGCATCGCTGTCAGATACATGCAGATACGATAAAGGTGCCTCCAAACAAGCTTACTGCAACAAGCTCACCGTGGTCATTCGTCGCCTGGGGAATAGATGTCATTGGACCTATCGAGCCTGCCACATCTAATGGGCACAGATTTATCCTGGTGACAATCGATTATTTTACCAAATGGGTTGAAGTAGATTCATACAAAGCAATGACTAAGTAAGTTGTGGCAGACTTCGTCCGTGATCGTATTGTTTGCCGATTCGGGGTTCCAGAATCAATCATCACTGACAATGGTTCCAATCTCAATAGCGACTTGATGAAATCAATGTGTGAAACGTTCAAAATCAAACACAAGAACTCTACAGCCTACAGGCTTTAGATGAATGGAGCTGTAGAGGGAGCCAACAAGAATATCAAGAAGATACTAAGGAAGATGGTCGAAAGTCACAAACAATGGCATGAGAAGTTATCATTTGCCTTACTGGGATACCGCACCACGGTCCGCATATCAACCGGGGCAACTCCCTACATGCTAGTTTATGGTACAGAGGCAGTCATCCCCGCCGAGGTAGAAATTCCTTCTTTGAGGATCATACAAGAAGCAGAGTTGGACGACGCAGAATGAGTAAAAGGTCGCTACGAGCAGTTAGCCCTTATAGATGGAAAAAGGATGAATGCAGTTTGCCACAGTCATTTGTATCAGAACAGAATGTCCAAAGCCTTCAACAAAAGAGTTAATCCAAGGAAGTTTACACCGGGACAGCTGGTGTTGAAGAAGATATTCCCACATCAAGATGAAGCCAAGGGGAAGTTCTCTCCCAACTGGCAAGGTCCGTACATGGTTCACCGGGTTCTAACTGGAGGAGCCCTTATTCTTGCAGAAATGGACAGAGAAGTCTGGCCAAAGCCAATCAACTCAGATGCAGTGAAACGATATTATGTGTAATCACCTATGATGCTCTATGATGTAATTTGAACTACGCCTGACCTGATTCCCGTTTAAGAGGGGATACGTAGGCAGCCCTATGGGTTCAGTCACAATTTAATAAAAATCTCATTTCCCTCTATTATTGGAACTGGGGCGGAATTTTGAGGAGGACCCTCAAAATTCCAAAGTTGATTTTCAGCCGCTCATCACCAAGGATGTCACCGCAATAAACTGAGGCAAAATTTTGAGGAAGACCCTCAAAATTTTGAAGTTGATTTTCATTTGTTCAGCGCATCCGTCATAAGTGTCAGCCAGTGAACTGGGGCAGAATTTTGAGGAAGGCCCTCAAAATTCCGGAGCGAGAGAGGTTGCAGTATTTTGAACCACGTCGCAGTAGTTGGTTTATTTAAACAAAACTATTTTCCACTTACATTATATTTATTAAAACATGCATGACTATGACATTTACTATTTAGCAACACTACCCCGATGACATGCAACGTCGGAAGCCACGGAAGAGTGAACTAACCTTTCCCCTTTACAAAACTCACAATTTTCTTTGGATGCAGGCACCCAAGTCACAAAGTTACCAAACGTGTTACGCAACCGCATCTAACCGTTGTGCCTATGTGCATTTGCTATCTGCACGCAATGGCCCAGTAGCTGCAATACCACGATCAGTTATCAGCTAAGAATTTTTGTTCTTACTATTCGCTTTATCTTATTGCATAAGGCTACCTTTCTGCCTTCCGAGACTAAGCGTTGTCTCCATCTGCATTTTCCCACATTTCATAAGGCTACCTTTCTGCCTTTCGAGACTAAGCGTTGTCTCCATCCTGCATTATCTGCATAAGGCTACCTTTCTGCCTTTCGAGACTAAGCGTTGTCTCTGATAACTGTGATTTTAACATGTTTTATAACCATTCTTGCCTAGTCTTTGTGCGTGAATTGCCATAAATTAGTCCCAAAAGGCTTACAAGTTGCACTTGATTGTAGTCAAAGATCGGCTAAAAAAGGAGTTAAATCTGCCAGGTATCAAAAGACTAGTAAAGAGGGGAACAAGATCCCTGCGCGGTCCGCACTGATGTGCCACGCGGCCGTGCAGAAGAGTTCAGATACTGTGCCTAAGTCCATGTTGACCTGCGCGGTCCGCACTAATTTACCACGCGGTCGCGCAGAAGAAGTTCAGAGAAGGTGTAATTTCCATGCTAACCTGCGCGGTCCGCGCTCCTTTCTACACGGTCCGCGCCAAGAGGAGTTCAGAGACTCAGTAATTCAATGCAAAAGCCCACGCAGCCACACACCAAAACAGTGCGATCTGCGTGAATGAAGTTCAGAGAGTGTGGAGTTTTGTCAAGTTTTCCACGCGGCCGCGCCCCATTTTTATGCGGTCCGCGCCTCTCAGCCAACGCGGCCGCGTGACCTTTGTGCGCGGTCTGTGCCCCCAGTTTCAGAAGCAAGATATGAAGACCAAAAATCCCTACGCGGCCGCGCGGTCTGCGCCAGACCCGTAGGGGTATTTTTGTCAAGTTTTTCCTGTTTAGTATAAATAGAACATTTTACCTTTTTTAGGTTAAGAATTGTATCTGATATAGCTGCTGCGCTCGTGAGACTCAAGTTTTAGCCTATTTTGGGCAATTTCATCTTGTTTTATTGTATATTCTTGTAGATTAACTTTGTAGTTAATTAATATGTTGATTTTATCTACTATTTCTTCAATTTCTATTCCTATTATGTCTAGCTAAACCCATTAGCTAGGGTTGTGGCTCAACCTTAGTGTGGGTAACTAATGGGTGTTATTGTTTAATGCTTGAATGATGTTGGGTGTTTGCTATTTGGGTTAATTTTATGGTTTAATTAGGATTTGGTGGTTGCAAACACTAAGTCTAGCTTAGTGGGTCTTGACTCTTCTTGAGAAAGAGTGTCTATGACTCCAAACTTGACGCAAAAAGGAATTGGGATGGACCCATGAGAATGGTAGTCCCAATTAACGGGTTAAACCTCGAGAGAGTAACTACCCAACT
>MU744645.1:3579-53405 GCA_026770625.1 Nicotiana glauca | reverse complement strand
CTCTAATGGGGGAAGTGGGAATAGCCCAAATGCGGGAGCGGTGGCGTGTCCCACGTTATGCTGAGATTGCTCTGGAAAAAACCGAGGACAGGGTGCAAACTGATCATCGAGGGTATTGCTCATTCTATGCTTACATCTTCCAGGTGGGGTGCACACTCCCGCTTCCGATGCTAATAGTGTACTTCTGCCGCTATTATGAGGTGTGCCCGGCTCAGCTTTCTCCTTATCTTTACAAATTGCTCCTTATGTTCATCAAGTATGCAAAGCTAGCGGGTAGGGAGGTCACTTTAGAACATGTGCTCACTCTCTTCGCTCCCTAAAAAATTCGCGGCACTATGATTCATGCACGCCCGCGAGGGTCGAAGAGTTTGATGGTGGGGCTGGACGACGAGGATATTCATCACCCCTTTGATAATTTCTTTTATATTCGGACTGAACATCTGGTGGCGAACACAATTGGATTCCCGGAAGTTTGGAACTTTGCACGTGAGACCTCGTTCCCGACTGGGCATCCGCCCTATTTCGTCTTTCTTTATACCTCATACTTTGGCTATTGATTTACCTTCTTTTTTGTAGCTGAAAAGTTGTCGCCGCCTCCCTTGGAGGGGATCCGAGACTGGGTTGAGGCAATGCTTCCACGTACTGCAGGCATTCGTACCTGGGCTGCTTTCTGGGAGAGGCATGGTCGCAGGCCCGTGACAGGCGGGACTTCGGCCCTTTTTCTTCTCTACTTCATTTTGTTCTAACCACATCTATTGATTCGTTTGTCCATTGTATCTAGAGAGGCCACGCCGTGTCAAAGCTCTACAATTGGCTTTCCGTTGGCCGGGTGCACTTGCTAGGCTAGCTGATACGCCTATGCCTCGTCGAGTACCGAGCGCAGCGTCGGTTGAATCGTCAGCGACCGCATCCCCACCTCGAGCTATGCCACAAGGGGAGAGGTCGTCAGTGCTTGTTCGTTCTCGGGCGGGTTCGCCTTCAAATGATGAGGAAGATAGGCCTTCGCAGAAGCGGCGAGCGGCATTTGTGGCGGCTCCTCCATCGGTGATCAACTTAGATTCTCCCCCGACGGATTCGGAGGGTGGTGCGGCTGCGGCGCTCACTGGCGGGGAAAATGAGTTAGTTGGAGCTGAACCCGTTGGTTCTGGCCTCGAGAATGTAGCTGCCTTGATGATCCCATCCGAAGTTCCTGTTGCTGAGGCGGAGGGTCGATCATTACCGGCCGTTGTTGGAACTTCTGTTGTGCCATTGCAAGCTATGGCAAGTTGTTCTGCATCAGCGGCGACAGAGAGGGGGAGGGACATGGTCGAGGATGAGTGTGAGTCCGAGTCTGATTTAGACCCCGACGATGTTCGTATGTTTGAGGAGGGTGTCACCAATTCTACGGTGCAGGCGGGGGGGAGGGGGGCGGCCCGCTTTATTGAGGTCCCCTCGGATTTGAATTTGTTAACTGAAGGGAATAGCTTGGTGTCACAGTTTGAGTTGTTATGTTCAGAGGCCGAGAACGCGTCTTTGAAGAGCATTTCGGATATTGAAGTGATGGACGAAGTGGGCGTGATGGGCCTTAGGGTACGTAATGCGTCTCTAACTCCTTCTTCCCTTTCTGTTTTAGCATTTGCCTTAGCCTTGCCTTTGTTTTGTTTTGCAGACTTACTTGTTGGAGGTGGAGAGCATCCGCAGGCCCAAGGTTCGCTCGAGGATATTTCTGCAGATGCTAGGGAAATATCGCCGTTACCGTGATCGGTGTCGAGAGCTGCGCGACCATTTATAGAACGAGCCCGGTAATCGAGCTTTGGGTGAGGAGTTGGTGAAGCGAAACCAGCAGCTGTTGCAGGCTCTCGACGGTAAACATGCTCTTGAAGTGCAGATTCGTCGGAAGGACGAGGAGCTTGAGGTAGGGAAATGAGTTACAACTGAGTGTGTGTACCTGCAGGGCAGGTTGAGGGAGATGGAGTTGGAAGCTGAATAAAGCTAGATCAAGGCAGCGGAAGCGGAAGCGGAATGGAGCAAAAAGCTGGCGGAACTAGAGAGCGAAGTTGCGGCCTTAAAATTTTGGGAAAAGGGCTACTCATCGAGAGCCGTAGCATTGGAGTAATCAATTCGTGTGCATGATTCCCGTCTTGAGTCGGAGAGGGAGACTGCGGCCCTTAAGGAGGCGGGGCTCGAGGAGCGGATTGGTGTTCTTGAGCAGGATGCTCAGGTTATGTTGGATCGGGTTGCGGTTTTGGAGGAGGAGAACCGGTGACTGCAGAACCAGGCTGGTTCATCTCATACTGCCGTTTCCCCCCAGGTTCATGAACTCTGGGTCTATGCCGAACTCAACGAGATGTTTACAAGAACTTATTAGAGGCGGGTGTCATAACAGAGGCCATTTTTGAGGTGGCATGCCAGAAGGCTCGTGGTGCTCGTGCCGACTGTAGTTATGATGTGGCGACACCAGAGCCCGATGATGGCGCGAGTGGCGGTGATGGCGCCGAGTAAGGAAGAGATTTTTTATTATTGTTCGTTGTTTTTCTTTATATTCCGTTCACCGATTGGCGCTCGGTCGTTTCTTGTGGTTTTCTATATTTTTTTCTTGTCTCGACCGGCTGGGACCGGGTGTGAGCGGAGAGTACCCGCGTTCTTAACTCTGTTGACAATTGTACTCTTTCTTTCATCGTTTGTCTTGTTTTCGTTCTATTTTCTGTTTCCCTCCTTTTCTTTTACGAATATGTTTGGAAAGGCGATCAGCCTTTGAATTCGACCGAGACTGTTATGTCCATTTTGGATTGATGATGATGGCCTCTTGGCCTGACCTGACTGGGGGAAGGTGGTCACCTTGTAATGACGACGACTGATTTTTCTCCATCCCGGCCCCGGTGCGGCTGAGGTTGAATTTGATAAATTTGAAGGTGATGGCACTTAGCCTGAACCCCAGTTTGACCAAGGTTGGAACTGATATACTTTGGTGACGAAGGCACTTGGCCCGAGTCCTGATTCGACCGAGGTCGAACCCGTTATATTTTGATGGCGAAGGCATGTGGCCTGAGTCTCAGTTCGACTGAGGTCGAACCCGATGCATTTGATGGCAAGGGAGCTTAGCCTGAGTTCTGGTTCAACTGAGGTCGAACCTAATACATTTGATGGCGAAGGCATGTGGCCTGAGTCCCAGTTCAACTGAGGTTGAACCTAGTACGTTTGATAGCGAAGGCGCATAGCCTGAGTTCTGGTTCGACTGAGGTCGAACCTAATAAATTTGATAGCGAAGGTGCATAGCCTGAGTTCTGGTTCGACTGAGGTCAAACCTAATACATTTGATGGCGAAGGCATGTGGCCCGAGTCCCAGTTCAACTGAGGTTGAACCTGCAATATTTTGATGGCGAAGGCACGTAGCCTGAGTCCCGGTTCGATTGAGGTCGAACCTGCTATATTTTGATAGCGAAGGCACGTAGCCTGAGTCCTAGTTCGATTGAGGTCGAACCTGTTATATTTTGATGGCGAAGGCACGTAGCCTGAGTCCCGGTTCGATTGAGGTCGAACCTGCTATATGTTTGATGGCGAAGGCGCATAGCCTGAGTTCTGGTTCGACTGAGGTCGAACCTAATAAATTTGATGGCGAAGGCGCGTGGCCTGAGTCCCAGTTCAACTGAGGTTGAACCTAATATGTTTGATGGCGAAGGCGCATGGCCTGAGTTCTGGTTCGACTGAGGTCGAACCTAATAAATTTGATGGCGAAGGCGCATGGTTTGAGTCCCAGTTCAACTGAGGTTGAACCTAATACGTTTGATGGTGAAGGCGCATGGCCTGAGTTCTGGTTCGCCTGAGGTCGAACCTAATAAATTTGATGGCGAAGGCGCGTGGCCTGAGTCCCAGTTCGACTGAGGTCGAACCCGATGCATTTGATGGCGAGGGCGCTTAGCCTGAGTTCTGGTTCGACTGAGGTTGAACCTAATACATTTGATGGCAAAGGCACGTGGCCTGAGTCCCAGTTCAACTAAGGTTGAACCTAATACATTTGATGGAGAAGGCGCATAGCCTGAGTTCTGGTTCGACTGAGGTCGACCCTAATAAATTTTATGGCGAAGGCGCGTGGCCTGAGTCCCAGTTCAACTGAGGTTGAACCTAATACGTTTGATGGCGAAGGCGCATGGCCTGAGTCCCAGTTCAACTGAGGTTGAACCTGCAATATTTTGATGGCGAAGGCACATAGCCTGAGTTCTGGTTTGACTGAGGTCGACCCTAATAAATTTGATGGTGAAGGCACATGGCCTGAATCCCAATTCAACTGAGTTTGAACCTAATACGTTTGATGGAGAAGGCGCATGGCCTGAGTTCTGGTTCGACTGAGGTCGAACCTAATAAATTTGATGGTGAAGGCGCGTGGCCTGAGTCCCAGTTCGACTGAGGTCGAACCCGATGCATTTGATGGCGAAGGCGCTTAGCCTGAGTTCTGGTTCGACTGAGATCGAACCTAATAAATTTTATGGCGAAGGTGCGTGGCCTGAGTCCCAGTTCAATTGAGGTTGAACCTAATACGTTTGATGGCGAAGGCGCATGGCCTGAGTCCCAGTTCAACTAAGGTTGAACCTGCAATATTTTGATGGCGAAGGCACGTGGCCTGAGTCCCAGTTCAACTGAGGTCGAACCCGATGCATTTGATAGCAAGGGCGCTTAGCCTGAGTTCTGGTTCGACTGAGGTCGACCCTAATAAATTTGATGGCGAAGGCGCGTGGTCTGAGTCCCAGTTCAACTGAGGTTGAACCTAATACATTTGATGGCGAAGGCGCATGGCCTGAGTCCCAGTTCAACTGAGGTCGAACCTAATAAATTTGATGGCGAAGGCGCATAGCTTTGGCCCCAGTCCTGGCTCGAGACGGCCCTGTGCCGGTTTTCGGCCTGACACCGCGTTAGGGGTGAAGGAGATGCTTCACACTTCTGTTCTGAGGGATAGGAGAGGGGAACTCCTTCTTATTGTCTGGTTGTTTTCGGATCTCAGTTTCCTTTGATGCATTTGAGTATTATGCGGTCGATATGCTTCCTTTGGCTTCGATTCCAGGGAAAACAAACTATGCAGTTTTGCTAGGAAATCCCCACTGACGGCACCAAATTATTTGACTCGAAAGTTAATAAACACTTTAAAAGAAAATACAATCGAAATAATTCAGGGGGTAAATCATAGCTAACCATAATTAATCACTAAATCAGAAGACAAACTCGAGACATAGAAGTAATAAATTATGGAACGACATAAATGGGATTTTATTCATCAAAGTAATTTGACTTGCCTCTCCTTGAAGAGGTTCAGGATCTTACATTGATCTTGTTTATTACTGCACTTGTGGAGTATAGCTTTCTATCTCTGATGTATTCAGAATTCTCCCTCAAAGTAGCTCGACCTGCCTCTCCTTAAAGAGGTTCATGATCTTATATTGATCTTGTTTATTGCTCCACTTGTGGAACATAGCTTTCTATCTCAGGTGTAATCAGAGTTGTGTCCAAGAAGAAGCCCCCTATGAGGGGTTCTCTTTTTTAGTATTTATAGTCTCTAGCTCTTCTTGCCCATCACGAGTGGGCCTAGGGTTTTGTTATGGAGATGTCCTTTCATTTGTTTTAGGGACAAATGTCATGAATCAAAAGTCAGCGGTGTTGGCTATTTACCGTAGATTGGTCGTGATGGGGTTGATCCCCTACTTGCCGAATGATCGAATATTTACCAATACACTTCTATTTTAGAAATTTATAACCTCCTTAATGTTAAATGTCAATGGTGGCCAACTTGTTTGTACTTTGATCAAACTATTGTCAATTAAGCAGTACTAAAAAAGCTACTTATGTAATAAATAAATAAAAATATAAAACAAAAAGATAGAAGAACAAGGCTTAGACAGAAAAAGATCCAGGCTATATGAGATTTATATACAACTTTAAAGCTTATTTTTGGAGGAATTCTAATTATTGTATAGATTGGCTTCCTCGTGTATTATGATTTCATAACCTATGTACTCATCTCTCAGTTGGCCAAGGATAGCTAATACAGTATTGGTCAAAATCTGATCACACGACCAAGCTGCCCACTACCCCGCCTCGGTAAGCGGGAGATACATGTCAACAGTGTCCACTCCATTTTTCCTCTGAGATGTCCGACGAATCGGAAAGGGTAACACCTAAATTAATGGTCGGGGTGCACCAACGACGGTAAAGCGTCAGGTCAAGTCATAAGGACAGAGGTCTCGACTATATATAAAAGGGAGGTTTTCCAAGAGAGGAAATGACTCCTCCCCGGGAGTCAAAATAACACCCTTTAAGGCTAAGGGCCTTCGCCAAATGAAAAGAAGAGTTCGACCTCAATCGAACGACGACGGGCTGTTATTTTGATAAAGTCGAAATAACACCCTTTAAGGCTAAGGGCTTTCGCAAAATGAAAAGAAGAGTTCGACCTCGATCGATGACGACAGGCTGCTATTTCGATAAAGTCGAAATAACACCCTTTAGGGCTAAGGGCCTTCGCCAAATAAAAAGAAGAGTTCGACCTCGATTGAACGACGACGGGCTGCTATTTCGATAAAGTCAAAATAACACCCTTTAAGGCTAAGGGCCTTCGCCAAATGAAAAGAAGAGTTCGACCTCGATTGGACGACGACGGGCTGCAATTTCAATAAAGTCGATATAACACCCTTTAAGGCTAAGGGCCTTCGCCAAATAAAAAGAAGACTACGACCTCGATCGAACGACGACGGGCTGCTATTTCGATAAAGTCGAAATAACACCCCTTAAGGCTAAGAGCCTTCGCCAAATGAAAAGAAGAGTTTGACCTCGTTCGAACGACAACGGGTTGCTATTTCGATAGTCAAAATAACACCCTTTAAGGCTAAGGGCCTTAGCCAAATGAAAAGAAGAGTTCGACCTCGATCGAACAACGACGGGCTGCTATTTCGATAAAGCAAAATAACACCCTTTAAGGCTAAGGGCCTTCGCCAAATAAAAAGAAGAGTTAGACCTCGATCGAACGACGACGGGCTGCTATTTTGATAAAGTCGAAATAACACCCTTTAAGGCTAAGGGCCTTTGCCAAATGAAAAGAAGAGTTCGACCTCGATCGAACGACGACATGCTACTAGTTCGATAAGTCAAAATAACACCCTTTAAGTCTAAGGGACTTCGCCAAATAAAATGAAGAGTTCGACCTCGATCGAACGACGACGGGTTGCTATTTCGATAAAGTCAAAATAACACCCTTTAAGGCTAAGGGCCTTCGCCAAATAAAAAGAAGATTTCGACCTCGATCAAACGCCGACGAGCTGCTATTCGATAGTCGAAATAACACCCTTTAAGGCTAAGGGCCTTCACCAAATGAAAAGAAGAGTTCGACCTCGATCGAACGACGACGGACTGCTATGTCGATAAAGTCAAAATAACACTCTTTAAGGCTAAGGGCCCTCGGCAAATAAAAAGAAGAGTTCGACCTCGATCTAACGACGACGGGCTGCTATTTCGATAAAGTCAAAATAACACCCTTTAAGGCTAATGGCCTTCGCCAAATAAAAAGAAGAGTTCGACCTCGATCGAACAACGACGGGCTGCTATTTTGATAGTTGAAATAACACCCTTTAAGGCTAAGGGCCTTTACCAAATAAAAAGAAGAGTTCGACCTCGATCGAATGACGACGGGCTGCTATTTCGATAAAGTCGAAATAACACCCCCAAAATACTGGGACTCGTCAGACGAGCCTCTTTCTTACACTAAAATCGCGAACGGGCAAAACAGAAAGTGAAGTACAAAGCCAAAGACGGAGAAACTTACTCTTATTTCATGCAAAGTCATAACGCGGACTACCGCCGCTTACATACGGCCCTGACCAATTAATAGAAAAAGAATAAAAGGAGCGAACAAATAGACAACAGTCAAAAATGAAAAGAAAATACAAAGAAAAAGCAGAGGACTACATCCTTCACTCGGCGTCATCACCGCCGTCACCATCACCACTATCATTGCCATCCACAAGAGGATCTTCTTTACCGTCATTGGCATCTCCATTAGCTTCGGGCGTCGCCGCATCATACCCACAGTTGGCACGAGCCTCTTGAACCTTCGCTCGCACTTCTTCATAAGTTGCCTCAGCCATGGTACCCGCCCCCACAAATTCTTGAAAATGTCCCACTGAGCCTCAGCGTAAACCCAGAGCTCGTGTACCTGGCGAGGAACTGCTGCAGAAGACGACTCGACCTGAGCCCGTAACCGCTCATTTTCTACCTCCAAGGCCACGACTCGATCTCCCATAATCGATGCCTCCTGATCAATCATGCTTATGTGCTCCTCAAGCCTCGCCTCCCTAAGGGTAGTCGTCGTTATCTCTGACTCCTGTTCAGACTGAAGCACGCAGATAGTATTCTCCAGGGCCGTCGCCCTCGCCAAAGACTTAGACCAGGCCCTCTCAATATTTTCCAAGCCAGCGACTTTGCTCTCCATTACGGAAAATTTTCCCATCCATTCCACACTCATAGTCTCGACCCTGACCAAATTCTGGTCCATCTCCGATTGCATCAACCTCAACCTGCCCTACAAGTGCTCGCACTCTGCGACAATCCTTTTTCCCAACTCGAGCTCTTCGTCCTTAATACGAAGCTGCTCCTCGAGTTCGCTCTTACTGCGAATGGTTTGCATCAGCTCCTGATCCCTTTTCTCTAACTCCTCACCAAGATCCTGATTGCGGGGGTCCGTTCTCAGCCGCTCATGCATCTCGCAGCATCTAACACGGTAACGACGGTATTTTTCTAACAACTTCAGGAAAACCCTCGCCCGGGTGTTGGCCCTATGAATGCTTTCAACTTCGACCATGTACGTCTGGGAAATACAAAGTCGGAATTAAATAGATATTTTCGAAAAAGGGCTAAAGCATAAAGCGGAACAAAATGTAACGTACCCTTAAGCCCATGACGGCCACCTCGTCCCTCAACTCAGCATCAGGAACGTCCCGAAGCGATTCATTCTCAACCTCGGAGCATAGCAAGCTAAACTGCGGAACCAATTCTTCCCCTTCCGCCTATAAGTTGACACCTGAAGGGATCTGACGGATACGGGCCGAGCCCCATGCGGTAACCACCGACCGAGTAAGACCCTCCTCGAACATCCTGACATTATCGGGGTCCAGGTCTGACTCGGACTCGTAGTCATCGACTACCACGCCTTTTCCCCTATCCGTTGATGAAGAGGAGACACGAGCCGCCGCAGAATAAGAGGGCACGTCTGAGCTAATAACAGCGGTTGCAGAAGTCTGGTTCTCTACCACAACAAGATTTTGATCATCAATAGCAATAGGGACTTCTGGTTGGGCCGAAACGGCAACAGGAGTTTCCAACTAATGATCACCGACACCATCAACTCCAACAGATTGCTCCGCCTCCATAGGAGGAGCCACCATAACACCGTATCCAGATCCCGTTGGAGGGGAGTCATCTAGCTGAATTACCATCGGGGGTGCCGTTTCAAATTCTACTCCCCGTCTCTTCGGCGATACCTCTTCTTCTCCAGTAGACGGCGATTCATCCATTGGGCGAACATTATTCGGGACCTCGCCGGAGTAACTAAGGCCACAGACTCAACTGAAGCAACCCTCGAAGATGGTCGTGTAATGGACACTGAGATGGGGCGAGCAGACGCGGCCGGTTGGCAAAAAGCCCACTGAGGGGGCCTGACTCTCCTCCCCCTTCCTGGAATTGACGCACGACACGTCAGAAACAATAAAAAATAAGAAAGGAAAAGGGAATAATGTATGAAGGCGTTGTCTCACCTGCAAGGGGCCTGCGTCCAAACCTCTCATGAAAGGTCGACCATGTGCGAATTCCTGCGATATGGGGAAGTTTGGCCTCCAACCATTCACGATTCCCTTCGACAGGAGGCGGAGGCAATCTCTCATCTAAAAACACAAGATAGTTTAGTACTCATGGAAAACGGTCAGACATTTTATTATCTAAAGAAACAAACTTACGTGCAAAGTTCTATCTCTCGGGATCCCCGTCGGATTTGCCACTAGGGGTCCGTACATAGAAAAAGTTCTCGTAGAAATGATGATTGGTTCGGTCGCCCATCTTGAACACCAGGTCCTTCGACCCTCGAGGACGTATATGAATCATCGAACCGCAAACCAATTGAGGAGCAAAAATGCTGAGCATATGATTTAGGGTGATCTTACGACCGACTAGCTCCGCATACTTGAGCAGTATAATGAACAGTTTGTACAAATAAGGCGAAAGCTTTGTGGGGCACACTTCGTAGAAATGACAAAAATCTACTACCAGCATGGGAAGAGGCAAGGTATACCCTACAATGAAAGGGTAGGCGTAGAACATGCAGTACCCGGGACGATAGAATTGAACTAGGCCGTCCCTCTCCACCGGCTGCATATCGACATAACCTGGGATTCCCTGCATTTCTTTTAGTTCTGCGATCCCCCTCTCATTTACGACAGAACGAACAGATTTCGGCTCAGCTCCACCGCTAGTGCTGAAGTCGATCACCTCCCTTCCCGGGCTAGGCAAGATCTCTATCACTGAAGGAACTTCCTCATCCTCCACCATATCCGCCCCTCCGGTGACCTGAACAGAACCCTACGACAACGGATTAACGGCGGGAAGGTTGTCTTGAAGAGAATCACTATCCATTCTTCCCGAGTAAAGAGAGCTCCAAAGGAAGTGATAAGAAGAAGAAGTGAAAAATTTCGACGAGCAAGAAGATAAGCAGAAATTTGAAGATATCAAAAAATCTATGTCTGAAGAATTCCCTCAAACGAAAGATAAAGTGAATCCATCAAATGGCCAATCTCACCTATTTATACGAGACATAAATTCCCTGAGACGAAATCCAAGAGTTGCCATTAGAATCCAATAGGGCACGAAATGTTTCGATCTCTCAGAAATGTGTGTCATAATGATGGTAACCACGAACCAACGCTTCGGCTCCAATCGACGCCTCAATCCCGAAACAGTCGCAGCAATCCACGAAGATTGAAAAAACACTCCTGTTTCACCTTCAACTCACAAAACGTGGCTAAGGATTAAAAGTCGCGAGTCATATTTCTTTCGACTTCGTAGCGTGCATAGTCCGTCTGCCAAGTCCGATATAGAACGACCACGACAAACGGAGGGACTAACTGTATTGGTCAAAATCTGACCACGACGACCAAGCTGCCCACTACCCCGCCTCGGTAAGCGGGAGATATATGTCAATAGATCCCATTCCATTTTTCCTCTGAGATGTTCGACGAATCGAAAAGAGTAACACCTAAATTAACGGTCGGGATGCACCAATGGCGGTAAAGCGTCAGGTCAAGTCACAAGGACAGGGGTCTCGACTATATATAAAATGGAGGTTTTCCAAGAGAGGAAAGGACTCCTCCCCAGGAAGAAAAATGAAAGGACCAAGAGTTCTTCCACGGTGATCTAAAATTAATGAGAAAAAGCTTCCAGAGAAATAGATGTAAAGCTACCTTCTTATCAATTGATGAGAAGGCCGATATTCAATCTTAATAAGATTTATCATGCACTTTCCGTCTGATATTTTCTTTATTAATTTCGTTTGACGTTTCGATTTGGAAGTGATTGCATTTGGCTAAGATTTATCCCTTCTTCTTTTAATTGATTTGTTCAAAAGAATTCTTGTATCTTTTGAGTCAAACAAATACCATCCTTCAAAGTATAATAGGGATTTCTGAATTTAGTTTCAGTCCCTCACAAACTCAATACTATTTTGTTGAATATGAATAAAAATGCTTCTTTGGATTTTAAAGAAAAAGAGATATTTGGGTTTGTATTTTTTTGATCGGCGTAAATATCACATGAAAGCAAGTTTTTTTCTTAAAAATAATTTATTCAAATAGCCGTTCACCTAATCTCTTAAATTAAAAATAATTAACAAATATATAATATATATAATTTAAATATAATATGTGTATAACTATATATTCAATATATATCAGCTAGAAAAAGTAAATAGTGATTTTGTCTGGCTATTTGTGTGCAATTCGTCGAGCTGAATCAGGGAGAAATTCAAAAATAACAAGATTTACAAGTGGTCATTCAAAAATAGTCATAGTTTCAAAAGTAATCGAAATTTAGTCACTTTTCATGTAAAGATAAATCTAAACGAAAATCCTGTTCAAAATCCGGAAATACTCTAGCATAATATATTGTAACTCCAGTATATTATACTGGAGTTTCAGTATAATATACGGGTCCAGCATAATATGATGGAAGTTCATACACAGGTGCTCCAATCTCCAGTATATTATGCTTGAACATTCGGCTTGTTGGAGTTACAACATAATATACTGAAAGTTCATACATAAGTGCACCGATCTCCAGTATATTACGCTGAAACTTTTAGTGTTGCAGTAAAATAGTAGCTATTTTTCAATAACTTTATAAACGCTAGCAATTTTTGAACGATTAATCCGAAAACTGATTAGGCCGTGCTATTTTACCTGAATTAGAAGTCACCATGGGTGGGCCGACCCATAAGCTGGACACGGGCCCATGACGGTCATAGTAACGCCAGTTTTACTTCCAAATTTCACGTGTGATGAATCATCATTGCCGAGAGAACAGAGCGCCGTCCACGTCACGGCCCGCGACATCTCCAACGCTAACCGAAATCTAATCTGGAATCCAACTGCATTCTATCCATAACTCCCCCTTACTACTTTCTTCTTCTTCTTTTTTTCATTTTAATCCCCCATTACCCTTATTTTATACCATATATTACGATTAATGGTATTATTTTTATTTAAAGCTTCTACTATAATTTTTTAACTACTATACTACAATTTAATTATGATATCTTAACAACATTTTAAAATTTTCTAGCCATATTAAATCTGGATTTTTGTCTGAACTTTGCACTAATTGTGTAAATATAAAAATGCCTTCGCAATTAAAGAATACAAATAAAATTCAAGGGAATAAATAAAAAGAGGAAATAACAGAAAAAGAGGTGAATTCTCCACCAACTTCGTTGTTAATAACTACAGTAAGCAAACAGAGGTCTCGATTCTAATCGGACTTCCCAAAGCCACTCTTGTCTCAATTACAAGTTTGCAAATATAATTTGATCAGACGCAAATACGAGTTCAAAAAGCTGACTCTAGAAGCTGCTTTGATTTCACTTTCTATCATCAACTTCAATTCTTCACTCGGCATATTTCCACTGTATTTGATCCTAATTCCAGTTGTTTACTTTTTCAATTATCAATCTCAATGTCATTTCCCTTAATTGTTTTTTCATACTGTCAGCCGTCGAGCTCTTTAGATTATCTCAAATCTGGTTTGATTTATGATTTGTCGTGCTTGAGCTGGATAAAATTACTTGTTTAGTCTAGACGATGAAATGAACGTTGTTTGACTGATAATGAATAGTGATAGTGGAATATGGGCGCCTGTGTATTGCTTTGTTTATTGCCGTTTATTTTGTTGACTTTTCCGTTATATCTACGTTTTCTCCGCAGGTAAACATAAAAATGCAAGCTTCAACTTTCACAGTCAAAGGCAACATAGGTTTTGGCCTTCAGAATCGTAGGATTTTACAAGGCTCTGGTGGCTTGAAAAGGAATACTTTATTAGCTTCTACAAGTCTCCGGATGCCGGAGAGAAGTAGTTGCTTTGGAGTCAGTATGGACTCTGCTTCCATGGGGATCGAACTTGGCCGTGCTAGGAAAACTGTTCAAAGTGTCTTTGGTTCATCGGCAAAGGCCAGATCACACCGTGTTCGAGCTTCTGGTACATGTCACAAGTCTCCTTTTCTTATTTATTTACTGAATCAACATTATAGCTTCGGTTGATTGTTGTTTGTAGTCATTGCCTCAACTTTCTGCTCCGTTTATGTGTGGAATTCTGAATGTCCTTGTGCGTAATAAAAACATGATATTTTGGTATCATTTGTAGAGTATGCCCCTGTTCACTGACGTGTAAGACTTATTGTGGTAGATTTTCTTCCTTGACGAGATTAGGGACACAATGATGGTCTAGTTAAAACTTGTCTCAGCATCTCATATGGACTGTAGGGATTAGCTCTATTGGATTAAACTGTGAGGCAGTTTGTTGCTGTCTTCACTTACATATCATTTGTGGAACTGCTCCACATTGGCTCAGTTTCTGCTTATACCTGCGAAGGAGCACTAAATTATGCTATGTTGCAAACATAAGGTGGAAACCTGCTCTAACAGTATATCACCGCATTTCTGATTTGATGAAGGGACAAGGATGGGCGACTAAAATTGGGTAATAATTGGGCCTGCAGTTGCTATGGCGCTGTACTACTGGTATGGTGGTAGGGGTTAGTTGTAATTTGGTGAGAATGGTCAACTTTAGAAATTGGTGGGTTGCAGTCCTATCTGGTTGCATGCACAGGTTATGAGTAGGAGATGCCATATCCGGTGGATGGTTATAATGCAGGGAAGATAGTTAAAGAGCATTAAGTTTCTCATCCAGGATGGGAACCGAGTGAAAAGTCTTTCTTTTCTCTCTTACCTTTTTCTTAGTTTTGGATCTATCTCATATCCTGAAACAACCAAAACATGTAGTTTTAGTAAACTTAACTTCACTTTTTCACCTGAGCTTTCTGTTCGAGCAGGTTGTGTTTAGGTTTCATTTTGGAAAAAGGAATATTTCTCATTGTTTTGCCATGTGAATTAAGCATCAGCAGGGTATGTTGTAATAAGAATTTTATTGGAATAATAAGCTGCAACCCGACTACCTCTCTTTGAATGGAAAAAAAAAAGTCCTGCATGGTGCCATGAAACTTGCTAACAATCATGTCTATTGGTGCATGGCAGGAGGAGATATTGAGGATGCAGCACCTCTCAAAGTTCAAGGGCAATCATCTGGATCAGTACTGCCCTATGTGGGTGTAGCTTGTATGGGAGCAATTTTATTTGGGTATCACCTAGGGTATGATGACATTATATTGATTGAAGAGCATTCGTTTACTGTTATTTTGCCTTACATATGTTATCATAGTTGCCGCTCCATTAAGGTAAGGGTGTCCACAGGTTTGGTTTGTTTTACACACCGGTTGGAAGTAGACTGTGAATGCTGGTTTGGACCCACACCATAACCAAAGAAAATGCAATCACAATATTTGCTTAGTTGGTCTTGGTTGCCACTTCAGCTGTTTGATTTTATAAGCTAAAAATTTGTGTATTCTCGTGAGCGGAACTCAAAGTTTTGTTCGTAGTTTGTATTCCCTATCAACTTTTTGAATTTTCTTCTCGCCTCATATAATTAAAACTTATGAATTTCAAGGTATAGTTGTAAGTTTTATGTTATATAAATAACAAATGGGGCCCAAAAAGGGAGGCAAACAACTTTCTGAACTTTAAATAGATCCTGATACCTTCTCGATAACAACTGATCCAAAGATGGGAAGTTGAATGATAAAAATTCTAATAGGATAGGGGAGTGTTTCTACCGCCATACTTAGATATTCTAAAAATGGATGAATTGGTTCAGTTCTGGTTGGCTGTCTGCTCTATCTTTGAGTTAGACTGGACCAAACATTTTTAGTTCAGGCATTTTCCAAGCCGACAAAACATTTTTAGTTCATGTATATTCTAAGCCTTGTAGTTTATACTTGTAACCTCTGTTTCTATTGTGCTATTTAGTGATAACTGTCATTTTTCTGGTTCAGGGTGGTGAATGGTGCCCTTGAATACCTAGCTAAGGATCTTGGGATCGTCGAGAACACTGTTATACAAGGCAAGTTTTAATTGAATGGTTTTTCTTATGTGAAATATAGCTCCAATGGATTACTATCCTGTTTAACTGGTTCCTGAGCTGCTGGAAAGGGTCAGTTCCTTTATGAAGCCTTTCCGTCACAGAGTTAATATTTTGGCTGTGTTAGGAAAAATTTAATTTGGCAAGCCTTGTTCAGATATAGGAGTACCAAATTTTTATTTGATTGCTTTGATTAGGATGGATTGTTAGCTCAGTTCTTGCTGGCGCCACTGTTGGTTCATTTACTGGGGGAGCTCTGGCTGATAAATTTGGCCGAACAAAGACATTTGTATTGGATGCGATTCCACTTGCAGTTGGTGCGTTTCTGTGGTATGTACCTTAATAGTTAAAGCTACCATGTCTGATCATTACCATTGATAGAAGTATCTGATATGATGTCAAAACTTCCAGTACCACTGCCCAGAGTGTGCAGGCTATGATCATTGGTCGCTTACTTACTGGAATTGGCATTGGTATCTCATCTGCTATTGTGCCACTTTACATATCTGAGGTGTATATCTTACTCAAAGTTACACCTTTTTGACACTATTTCAATGGATTTACTTTTGTCTTCCTAGCATCCTGACAAACTTTTGGTGCTTAGATTTCACCTACAGAAATTCGCGGCACACTTGGAACTGTCAATCAGCTATTCATTTGCATTGGAATCCTTGTTGCCCTAGTGGCTGGATTGCCTCTGTCTGGAAATCCTTTGTGGTAATTTCTCATTATTTATGTTCACAGCAGAAAACAATTTAGATACTTTAACTTTTAAATGATTGGTACATGAAGCCATCCATAGGCCTTCCAAAAGATTTTGATAGAAGAAAATTCCAACAAGATGGCATGAATGATTCTATCTGGACCTGATTAGTCCAGAACCAATAGGCGTCTTAATATAATTCTAGACAAGTTTGAGATCAAAGTTGGGGTAGTTGGCAGAATTTATCACTTTGGTGCCTCATTCTCTAGTCTGTTTATGTATCTTCTGTTATTTTTAACCTTTATGTATTTTTCATTCTTTATAGTCATGAGTCTTCTATTGATAATATTACAACTTAAATACATATTAATTTTAGTTCAGTTACTACTGTATTTCTATTCTTAGTGGCAGGCTTCTAAGTTTTTAAAATTTAGTACTTATGCAATTTGTTATCTATTTTTTCCCAAATACTTCAAACTTTGTAGGCCTTGCATTGATTTTATGATCTTTTTATCAGGGAGTTTCTTTGTGCCTTGTTTTTCGTTTTCCTTGAGAAAGAATTTAAAGTAAAATGATTACTTCTAATCAGCAATGGTTCTAATTGCTATTAGCAGTGCCATACTCCAGCTTTTGGTGCTAAAGCAGAGAGCAGTACTCTGTTTCTGTAGTTTTGACATGCAGTGATCTTTTTAGAATGTCCCAGATGCCAAAAATGTTCATGCTTAGGGAATATTTTCTCTAAACAACCATTTTGGATGTTATTGGAAGCACCAAAATCAGGTTGTGTACCTCCGAATTTTAACTTTTCTAATTGAAGCCAGAGTAAGCAGGCCCCCACAGGATTACCTGTTACAACAACAACAACAATGGCCCAATTAGATCAGTACCATCAAAAGAAACCATGAAACAAAGAACAACATCACCAGAACTAGAAACAGGATTACCTGATAATGTTATTTATTTATTTACTTATTTCTGGGCCTTACTGGATATTCTACTTCCATATATCTCTCCTCAGCCAGTTGAATAACTGACTATTTCTTATTGGCGTTTCTAACTGATATCTTTTGCATCTACCTTGTTTACAAATGAATAAGGTTCAACAACTAGTAATTGCCAGACTTCAGAAACTCTAATGAGCATGGATTTGTCTAACCTTTTGCAGTTCTTGTGATGATTAAATTTTTGGGTTAATGTTAAATCGATTATTTAAGTTACTTGTCTCCCAATTCATATGTCAGGTGGAGAACAATGTTTGGTATAGCACTTATTCCATCTGTTTTACTTGCGTTAGGAATGGCATTTTCTCCAGAAAGTCCTCGGTGGCTCTTTCAGGTTTTCTCATGAGATCTTTCTTTCTAGCTTGAAATCTTCGTTATGGATTTCCTTTCTACTGCTAAAATCTATGTCGGAGACTTATAATCTTACCTAAACTATTCACTTTTATTTGGCAGCAAGGAAGAATTTCTGAAGCTGAGACATCTATTAAAAGGCTGTATGGTAAAGAAAGAGTTGCTGAGGTTATGGGTGATTTGGAAGCTTCTGCGCAGGGTTCTTCAGAACTAGATGCTGGGTGGCTTGATCTTTTTAGTAGCCGCTATTGGAAAGGTATATCTTTGATCGATAAGTATTGGAGATAATGTTGATGATACATGACTGTTTAGGTGTCTGAACCTCAGTTCTTTATATCCTTAGGTCTAATAGTTTCATGTCACATTGTTTAAGAACGTACTTTTTCTATACATGTTGTCATATTGTTAACATTTGGCTTTTGGCTGTTATCCTGTGCCACCATTGTCAGGAACTTTTAAACAGTGGTGTGTAGTTCTGTTCTGCTGCAATCAAGAAAAACGTCTTTCAGTTATTTTGCTTAAGTTCAAACCTTAGTTATCACTGAAGCATAGGTTTTATTCTGGTATGTGTCTCCTTTTCTTTTCTTCTTGTTATTCCTCGATCAACTTTGCCTTTTTTGTTTTTTGGGGGAGGGAGGGGCAGTGTTTGGGTCTAAATATGTAGAATAATGGGCCTTAAATTCTGTTGTCTTCCTCAATTCGTGACCTTCATACTCTTCTTGGTTGGAAGAGATTTGTTACTGACAACTTAACTGTTCTCCAGACAATAAAAGCCTGAGTTTATGCTTGTGCGCACACATTTCTCCACCTAAGTTTGTTCGTAATGTGCTATTATCAGTCTATGGTCACTCGTTCCGTAGTTCCAAATGTATTTGATATTTTGAGCTCCTGATATTTCTGTGCTATATTGTACAACCCAAAATGAGACAATTGTACCACCAAAATGATCTAATTGTTGTCGTCATTGCAGTTGTTAGCATTGGTGCAGCTTTGTTCTTGTTCCAGCAGTTCGCTGGGATAAATGCTGTGGTCTATTATTCCACTGCAGTGTTCCGAAGTGCTGGAATTTCATCTGATGTAGCAGCCAGTGCTCTGGTTGGAGCAGCCAACGTCTTTGGTTAGTCTTCTCCTCAAGAGTTTCGAGAACATCTGTTACTAAGTATAGAATATATTTTTCTAATTAGGTATATATTTATCCAGGGACAATGGTGGCATCCTCTTTGATGGACAAACAAGGAAGAAAGAGTCTGTTGCTCATAAGCTTTACTGGAATGGTACGTCACTTTTGAGTCCTTGATGGAGTTTATATGTGAAAAATAAAATACAACTTACTTGGAACTGAACTGCCTTAATCCTTTAAGGAGTGATATTTTTACTTTTAGTTGATTATTACATGTAATCTCTTTAAAGATTTTGGTAGTTTGGATGGGCGCGCGCACACATATTTACATATGAAAAAACAGAAAAATCTTCATCGAAACAGAACAATCAAAATCTTTGTTTGTTGAAGGACCTTGTACTTCCAGAAGTTCTAACTATCTCTAGCACTAGCAACGTTATACCCTGTCTTAGTGTGATGCAATTCATTTACGTAATAGAGACAGTGATGAATCTTATCGATTGAATTGAAGTGATAAATAAACCACTTTTTAAAATCATTTTCTGTTATTGGTTATGGCTTGTAAGAACCTACAGAAATGTAAAACTCAATTTATACATTCATGATCAAAGTTGATGTTCTTGGTTAAAAACCTTATATCCTTGCTTAGAGGGATATCTAGTCCACTTTGCTTGGGCCTGTTTGGAAATAACTGTTTTGATTTGGAAAAAACCAGCCATTGTTTTTTTCCCCATAAAACCATAATGCTAAGTTGGTGTTTTGAGAAAATAATTCTTACAGCACACGACTAGTTCTTCCAAAACCAAATGCAAAATCCTAACACAAACATCGTTTTCGTTAGAAGGAGACCAAAATTTATACAGGACTAAACCGTTTTCTAATCCAAATGTCAAAAGTCATGGCATTTGATTTCTCTTTGTGAATCTTAGACTTCTAAGATGATAATGTGAGAACTTGGAATCATATCCTTGTGAATCTTAGACTTCTAAGATGATAATGTGAAACTTAGAATCATAACCATAACAGAGAATTTCACAAACCTTAACCTACCTCGTAGTTTAAGATTTTACAGTAGCCTCCCTTATTTCGATTTTTTTGTAACAAGATTGATTTAAATGATAGAATATTTCTATTATTCCAAAGATGTCCTTGTGTATCCTTGACTGAAAATGGAGAAGCGTGTAATTCTCCCAATTAATAGACATACTGTATGTATATGAACCTATAAAATAGGTTGTGTGTGTGGAATTTCACATCATGCTGATTTCTCCGCTTCATTCAAGTGAGATGGAACGCCATTACAAGCTAAGGTCCAGTGATTATATACCTTCAGATTTAAATCTTCATTTTTCTCCACTCTATTGTACTTGATTTTACCCCAAAGTTTAGGATAATATCAACTAAAAGAAGGGCAGCCCAGTGCACAAAGCATCCCGCATTCACACAGGGTCCGGGAAGAGACGCACCTCTAGGATAGTATCAACTGATAATTGGTTTGACGCCTGCATACTTCTGTGAATGCCATAGACATTTCACGTCTTAGCGGAAGCCTTATTGTTGCTCTCGAACAAACTTTGGGCAGTCCATTATGGAAATGAGGAACTGAGTTCAATGTGATATAATTAAATAAGTGATAAGCATCGTACAGTTTTGTTTTTCTTTTTTTCCCTTTTGGCTCTCTTAATTCTTATTTTAATTTTCTTGTTGAGTTTGTTTCTTATCTATATATTTATTTTTTAGCACAGAGATAGTACTATTTTTCCAATATAGATAGCATAAATGATTTTTACTTAAAATTGAATAGAGCTTCGTATTACAAATATAGCACCTAATAATCAAGGTAAAAATGGGTCAACTTCGGGATGTATAACAAGTTATTATTTGAATTCAATTTCGTTATGAATAAGGAAGTGAACATAATATCTCAACCCATGATTAATGTAAGTATTAGAAATGTAACCTTGATGGATTTGTGAAAACTTTCCATTCAATAATTAATATCCAAGAAGGCCACTTTTATGAAAAATATAAAAATCTTATAATTTCAACAAGTTTTGTTATGAAAAGATCAAAATAAGGAGTGAGTATAATATTCCAAATCACAAGGGAAGTTAGTCTTATAAAGGTAAACTTGAGGTCTTTGAAATATTCCATAACTATAAGCATCCCGCAGAGAAAATTCCAACATGAAGCTCTCTGGGATAGCTTGACTAAGACTTGCACGGTCTTATCCTAAACAATCCTTGACAGTTGAACTCATTCTTTTTGCATCTAGTTGTCAATGCTAAGATGGTTCTTTAGCTGCAACCCATGTAAGCATATGCTGAGGCCTGAGGAACATGACGCTTTTATCCTCCTGATTTATTCTATTTTTGCTTTATCTTGTTCTATCCATCTTACTCTGATTCTCATCATATTCTCCTTTCACAGGCTGCATCAATGATGTTGCTTTCCTTGTCCTTCACTTGGAAGGTCCTGACACCATATTCTGGCACACTAGCTGTTCTTGGTACTGTCCTGTAAGTATCATGTGCTTCCCTGCTGTTAGATCATTACCTCTTCTTTTTTCCACCGGAGCAATTTCTTCTGTTATTTGGCCCTTTTTTCCATTGTCAATGCAATGATTTTTTTTTTTAATAAGGAATGCAAATTAAATGTATATATATTTCCTGTTACCCTTTTTTCTGCAGCTACGTGTTGTCCTTCTCACTTGGTGCTGGTCCTGTTCCTGCTCTTCTACTTCCTGAGATATTTGCCTCCAGAATTAGGGCAAAAGCGGTGGCTTTGTCTTTGGGGATGCATTGGGTTAGTCTTCTTTTTTCTTTTTTTTGACAAGCAAAAGGTTATAACTGCTATAAACATCATTTATGGTGTTCCGTGATTTAGCTGGAAGCAAACTTTTATGCCAAAGTCCTAACATCACAATAAGCTGAAATGTGCGCTGACAGAAGTATGCTCAAATGTATTCCGAGTATATTTCTCAATGCCATGCCTCTCGAGTAATATACATTCCAGGGTGCTTAGAGAAATATGCATTTTATTGAAGCGCCAAACACAGTAGTTCCTTGGCTCTTTGATTTTTAGTGTTACTGTTTACTTCTTTCGTTTAAGAAGTATCTTTTTCTTTTGATTGTTACTTTCCCAGCATGAGCAGTAGGAAGATAAATATGAAAAACAGAAAAAGTAGGAATTGATTGTGGTGGTATTTGCAGCATTGTAAGATTAGTCGAAGGTTCATTCACTCCATGTTTACTTATTGTCTCTAACAGCCAACTCATCTTTCTCCTTGAACAGATATCAAACTTCTTTATTGGCCTGTACTTCTTGAGCATTGTAACTAAATTTGGAGTCAGTACGGTGTACCTGGGATTTGCATCCGTTTGTCTTCTTGCTGTCATGTATATAGCCGGTAATGTAGTGGAGACAAAAGGGCGATCACTGGAGGACATAGAGCGCGAGTTAAGTCCAGCAATATGAGTGGTACCATATGAACAGCTGAGTAATTTCAGCTTCCGCCATCCAGTGGTCTAGATTTTGAAGAGATACTCCCCAGTGGAAGTCTGTTGCGAGACTGGAGTTGTATCACTTACCCTTTAGCTGTCTGTTTGATTTTCTTGTACTTCGGCATCAAGAATGGTGCGACATTGTAACAAACATGCAACTGGTAGGAAAGATTATCCACGTATAAATGAGTATTTCAGAATCCATCTCAAGACTTTCTCAGCGTTAATTATTTGTGTACGGTGAAGCTTAGGTATGCAAGATGATACTAATAGATACAACAAATGATTATCTTCAGATGCCAGCAATAGGGAATCCTTAGAAAACTACAATGCAAGTTGCTTGATAGTTTTATTCCAAAATGAGAAGTCTCCAAAGCCATCTCCAAACGTCTTTTCAGCCTTTGATTATTTACTACTTACTTCAGTGAAGCTTAGATCTGTTAAAAATGAGATGTCATCTGACATTCACTGCCTAGCTGAAATAAGTTATTTTGACCAGAGGGACGGCAATATTATACTGGACTCCACTGTGTTCAAATCTTTCTACCTGCAGATGAAATCAGTAATTCTTAGGCAGTATTAGCGAAGATTAGTTGCTGAAATTATGTATACATGACGAAGAAGTTTAATTGGATCCATCGTTGGATGTTGCATCTAGGAGTGGCAAACGGGCGGGTTGGGTCGGATATGGTTCGGGTCGAAAACGGGTAATGAAAAAACGGATCAATTATCCGACCCGACCTATATTTAATACGGATAAAAAACGAGTTAACCGGCGGATAATATGAGTTACCCATATTATCCATGACTTCTTGTATATAATCACTTTTGAGAGGATTCTTAGTCTCCCTAACTTGAGGAACCCCCAATTTGAGGCTTTACAAATGTAAAAGTTAGACCCATTGGTTACTCATTGGTTATCCCTGGTTCTTATCCATATTTGACCCGTTTTTAAAAAGTTCATTATCCAACCCATTTTTTAGTGGATAATATGGGTGGTTAACTGTAAACCATTTTGCCACCCCTAGTTGCATGCATGCATCGGAAGTTGAATCCACAGAAGGTGTGTACTAAAGGACAGCCCAATGCATTAAGCTCCCGCTAGCGCGGGGTCCGGGGAAGGATCGGACAACGAGGTGTGTATTGCGCAGCTAAATAAGAAATCTCAGTCAATTATCTAAATGACTAAATAAATACCAGATAACGAATTGAACTCCACCCTCTAACTAGATCACTGGATGTTGGATAATCTATCAAATGCCAACCCAGTGTAGATGCGCCAGTGTTCTGAAAATTAAAAACACCCATATAGGTTGTTTAAGAAGATAGTCGTCAGTTCCAGACAAACCAGTTTGAGACCATAAAAGGTACTGGGCGGCGTTTTGACATAAAGAGGAGACAACATACACCTAGTCAGTTAGCTGGATATTCAGACTATATGATCTCTTCTTTCTTTCCTTTTTTGCAAGAAAAAAATTATTGATTAACTAGTAAAACACATCCACATTTACAAGTGAAATGTTCAAGCCCTTGAGAATCTAAGCGATTTAGCAGAAATTGGTTGATCTACACCCAAGTCGAGGCTTAATTCCCATTTCCTCATAAACCTAGAGATCAATATACATCTTGGCAATTCAAAGCTTGGGTCTACAAGGGAGATAATTTAGTCAGAAATCATCTTAATTCATACAATATATATATTATATTTGACTCGTAGATCAAAGACGCTGCCTCCAATGGATTTTGGAGCAATCTAGCATGGTAGCAGCATTGCAAACTCCAGAAGGTGATGTCTCTACATATTGGATTTCCTTTCCCATCTCTCCTTGGTATCAAGCCTACAGTTGGTCAAATATGCATGATTAATAAGAACACAAAGTCAAAAAGCAAAAGAAACGAAACATAACCAACCAAAATGCCACACTTATGGTACCACACTGTTAAATTTGCTTTGGCATTAAATCCAATTGTTTGCTCTAAAAGTAACAATAGCAAAATTTTGAAAGATCATACCCCCAATGCAACTTCTGCCGCTTTTTTGACAGTGAATGTCCTACTAAATTGTCTTCTTGTGAGGATGAAAGGTCCGTCAGACTGCTTATGGACAATGTAATTCTTGGATCCTCAGCTGTTTTAATTGATTTTTCACCCATTGCCTCTTTGCATTTGGCATTGACATCTTTACCATGATACTTTCCCACCTCAGCAACAGTTCCTGAAAACTTCTCTTCATCACAATGTTAACTAGAAATTCACAGTCAATAGAAAATAATAAAACAAATAGGAAAAAAGATAGTTGAAAATGTAAACAAAGTGCGGAGGAATCAAACAACACACCTTTTGATTTATCCTTGACCTTTGATCTTGCTTTTATTTTTAGGCGTCTTCGGTGCAACTCCTGGCAAATCCAACGCATATGATATTTAAAAGATCAATCCAGTCATACTAAGATGAAAGAACAAAAAATAACGATGCACACACATCTCTATATCCAATTTCCATATGGTTAATTGATGTTGCCCCTAACCTGTAGCTCAGCAAGCAAGTTCTTTTAATAAGTTTTATAATAAAACAGTACCAAGTAGGTACTGAATGTATACAAAGTGTCTGGAGTTGCCTCCTATCAGTGTAATGAGTCGATGAAACCCAGAATGTCTTCCAATTCAATTACAAGGTTTTTCCTGCACCAAAAGTACAAATTTGTAGACACCTATATTTTACATTTTCCATGGCCAATGTTTCTTTCAACTTCCAATAGGTTCAATAGTATCCGATAGCATGATTTAACACAGAACTTACCATCCCTGTCGCCAAGCTCGGCAAGCAAGTTTTGAATCTCTCTAACAGATCATTCATTCAGGCCTCATTTGTTTGCACTTAACGGAGGTCTGAATCTTAATCATCCGAATCCCAAACATTAAGTGCGTTTGTTTTTAAAGTATGAATCTTAACCATTTAGATCTTAATCAGTGTGTTTGTTTTTAAAGTCTGAATCTAAACCATTTAGATCTTAATCAGTGTGTTTGTTTTTTTTACTTCATAACCATTTAATGGATCTGAATAGGTCTGTATGGTTAATATCTATAGCAAAGACTTAATTTCATTAAGATGCTATCATACACATTCATTACTAATTGCCGCCACCGCCTACCATTATCAACTACTACTACCACCACCACTACCATCCTCAACCATAGCCGCTACCACTACCACCACCCATCGCCCCGCCCACACCAGCTTCAACCATAACCACACACTAAACCACCTCAATTACCACAACTAACCACCCCATTACCATCAATAATCATAGCCGATACTATCCACCATTATAAACTACCACCACCCACTATCACCTTCCTCAATCACAACCACAACGACCACCCACCATTATTAACTATTACCATCGACCACTACCATCCTCAATCATAATCGCTATCACTGCCAATTTATTAAAATTTTATTTTAATTAATTTTTAAATAAAAATAAATTTTATATATTCAGATGTTAAAAAAACAAACAGTCTTAATCATTTAGTATTCAGATCTTAATACACATCTTAATATTCAGATGTATATTCAGATTCAGATGCCTTAATCTTAATACACTTCTTCATATTCAGATTCAGACGTCTTAATCTAAAAAAACCAAATGAGGCCAATGTTGATGTTGACAGTATTCTTTTGATATATTCTTTTTAGAGCGCTTTTATCATCTCGTAACTATGTATCCAACCGATTGGCCCAAAACCACAATAACCCTTATTCCACGACTTAGAGAAAATGTTTAAGGGACCATTAATTGGAACATCAAAATATATATGTGGATAAACATTGAGAACCTTAAAAGCATCCAACAATCGCCTATAGCATTCTGAGCAAAATAGTGCGATGTATTTTAACATATGGAACATCTTCTTTTCCAAGTGAAATTCCCCTTCATAATTTGAAAACATTTGCAAGTACTTAATTCCACATGCTACATAAAGGAAGTGAGGCAGACAACTCAATGTATTTCAACTTAACACCCTTCTATTGATTCTAGTGTTTTCAGCATAACAACTCAATGTATTTCAACCTTTTCAATTTTGCTTTGGATACTACTGTTAGCAAATATTTATATTGCATAATTCAACATAAAAGAAGAATGAATGGAGCTAAAAGAATGAATGAATAAAGTGAGGAATAATCTAGAAAAACAACCAACGAAAAATCCTGGTTTTCCCACCACATTCAGCAATTACTACTTTTTCAGAGAGAAAAAAGAAGAATGAATGGAGCTAATTTTTAAGGTGTATGATTTCCAACAACAAGGTCGGTTCAATTTAGATATTTTATCGTATGATAAAATTGACTAAAGTGGTGCAAAGGACAAAGGGATTACTTGAAACTTGGAAATTTGAGCAGGGTTGAGACCCTTTTTGGAGGTAAAATTGGGCTGTAGAGATGGTGCTGATGCTATCGCAGCTTCTCTCCTTCTGTCGTCTTCTTCCATTGTTGCTGATCATCACCCAGTTGGAGACCCGACTCTAACCCGTTTGTGGCAATTTGTTCGGGCCTGTGGGGTTCAATTACTGTAACGGGCCTGATAGTAGAGACCCTAAGCGGCTGAATTCAAAAATAGCCACATTTAGGGGAAGTGCACTAGTTAGCTATTAATAAGACATGTACTATTAAGCCACTATTTAAAATATTTTTAGTCTTTAGCTACTGCTTTAATAAATTTTTTACCATCCCGGACAAAAATACCTTTCTGCTCATAAAGTTCACGATCAAGTGTCCTTAACTTATAAGCTTGTTACTGTAAGTTCAGGACTAACAATCCTTAATTTATAAGCTTGTAAGTCTAAGTTTATGACTACCTGTCCTTAACTTTTGAACTTGTAACTCTTAGTTCGGGACTATATCTCCTTAACTTTTGAACTTGGAACTCGAAGTTCAGGGCTACCTGTCATTAATTTTTTTGCTTGTAACTCTAAGTTAAGGACTAGGTGTCCTTAATATCTGTGCTTGTAACTCTAAGTTAAGGACCAAATGTCCTTAATTTTGAACTTCCAACTCTAAGTTCAGGACCAAGTGTCTTTAACTTATGAGCTTGTTACTGTAAGTTCAGGACTAGCTGTCCTTTATTTATGAGCTTGTAAGTCCAAAGACTACATGTCTTTAGATTTTGAGCTTGTAATTTTAAGTTTAGGACTACACGTCCTTAACTTTTGAATTTGTAACTCTAAGTTCAGGACTACATGTTCGTATTTTTTGAGCTTGTAACTCCAAATTTAGGACTACATGTCCTTAATTTTTAAATTTGTAACTCTAAGTTCAGGACTACATATTCTTATTTTTTAACCTTGAAATTCTAAGTTCAGGACAACGGCAAAACATATGCAGTTATTCTCTTCAAATCAAATGCACAAAATTCTAGGTTCTATTTTATTGGACGAGAGGCCAGGAAACTTCCAAAGTCACAGAAAAAGAAGATAATTTTTTGATGATTTCCCTCTTCCTGTTTACAGTCGTCTCGTCTCCTTCCTTGTATAGTCTGTCAGTCTCCTCCACCTAAACCCTAAGAAAGAGAGAGGGGGAACTAGGTTAGGTAGTGAAATGAGCTCTTCAAGCTCACCTGGTCGATCTCGAGGGGGAGAAAAGGAACAAAGAGCAAAGACTTTTGACACTGAAGCGAAGAAGATGTGCTGGGCCAAGGCTGGGTCAAGAAATAAAAGAAAGGGTAACTCCGTCTTTTCATATTAATTTTAATAGACTAATAGCTATTTTTGCTCAGCATTAAAAATGCTGGATAAAAAGTAAATACCACTTTAAAAAGTGGCTACCCCACACAATTTTTACCCAGATTTATATGTGGTAATTGAAAAATAGCCACAGTTTTAAAAGTAATTGAAATTTAACCACTTTTCATGTAAAGATAAATCTGAACGAAAATACTATTCGAAACTCTTCGGAAAATATTCCAACATAATATATTGGAGTTCGAATTTTTTACATGTGAACTTCCAGCATAATATACTAGAGTTCCAGGATAATATACTGGTCCAGCATAATATGCTGGAAGTTCATACACACGTGCTCTAATCTTCACTATATTATGCTAGAACTTTTCGTGTGATGGAGTTCCAACATAATATGTTGGAAGTTCATACATAGGTGCACCAATCTTCAGTATATTATGCTGGAACTTTTTGTGTTGTAGCAAAATAGTGGTTATTTTTTAATGACTTTGCAAACGCTGACTATTTTTCAATTACCAGTTCGAAAACTGGCTAGCCCGTGCTATTTTTACCCCTAGACTGTGTGGGTGATTGATACAAAAGGAACTTTTGGGAGCTGGTCTTAGCTGAATATCCCAAAATTACCGGTATTTAAAAAATGACTTCGAAACCGCATATGGTTCTTCCGGAGTTTCTCTACTTGATCAAATTATTCATCGAAGTATACCAGATTGTCATACTTTGTTTTTGTAGGATTTTTTTTACCGAATGATAGAGTTGATGTTATTATTACTACTACCTATTTGTTAAGTTGTTCACTGAAGTATATCAGATTGACATACTTTTATTTTTCAGGTATTTCTCTACTGGGTTGGTAGAGCTGATGCTATATTTTCCCTACCTATCTGTTAAGTTGTTCATCAAAGTGGAATTTCTATTAAAATTTAACATGTAAAGAGTTTTTCAATCTCTAGTGTATTATGCAGGAGTTTCACCCGTAAAAATTTTGAAATTCGATATCGATTACTAGAGTTCTTACGTATTTTAGATAGGGGTAATTTTTGTCCAGCATGTATTTTTGCATAAATCAGTGGCTAGTTTGTAAATACAATTTAAAAGGTGGCTAAAAAAGTGACTATTTATCGATTGTTCCTATTTTTTCGGGTCAATAGTACTTCGTGCGGTCCAAAATATTTATGGGTAGATCGTAGACAACTAATTTTACTCCTTATCCCAAATTATCTTATTCATATTTTATTCAATTTATCTTACCTTGTCTTATTCTCTTCTATGCAAGACAATTAAATTTTTCTCAACGAGTTTAAACTCTATTGTCTTCTTTAGGATTGCCGAATAAAAATTGCAAAAAGAATAGAAAAATTTTGGGAAAATACGTATTTGCAACATTTTGAATTTAGTTTGAATAAGTAACTTTAGTATCATATAGACTAAGTACGCCAAAAAAAAAAAATGGTATCATTTGGACTTCCAAGGATGTGTTACATTTCTTTTAGTCGACCCTCCGATTTAGTTTTCATGTTCCGCATTCCAACCTTGCAAAATAAAGAGAATGAGACGATTGACGCGTCTGCGTATTGTTTTAGCGTGGAATTTTTGGCACAAATCTGGATTAGTTAAATTTCAAAGTGGATATCGAACACCAAATAATATTATACCCAAAAAAAAAAAGGTGTACTGTCTGTATATATATGTTACTAATATTTAGGTGTGGAAGAGAAACAAAAATACTATAGCAGGCAGAAACTTGACAAACTGAAGTTGAGCAGTTAAAGAACCGACAATGAAACAGATAACGTTCAACAACAGCATACTAGTTAAAGCCTTGAAGATTGCCTGACAGGTAGGGGTGTACATAGGTCGGGTTGGTTCGGATTTTACAATTACTAAACCAAATCAATTGTGTCGGATTATTAAATCTAAAGACCAAACCAAACCAATAAAATTCGGGTTTTTCGCTCTCGGGTTTTCGGGTTTTTTCAGATTTTTTTTCCCGGTAAAATCTTCGTAGAACAAAACATATAAATTGTGCTCAAAATATTTATCTTTAACCCTAGTAAGCTACAACTACATAAAGTATTTTCCAAGAAAATAAGTACAAAATATGAAATATGTCATGGCATTATCCTAAAATACTTAACAATAAAGTCAATAAAATTATGTAATATGAATATTCCTAATTAAAAAGTCATAATAAAAATAAACATAATCTAAAAGTGCTAAATCATGCTACAATAAGTAGACTAATAAGAGATTATTAATTACATGACTAAACGTTACAGAAAAAATAAAAATAGGTTATGCTTTTTTATCTAAATTATTGCAAAAATAAATAAATATTCAATACATTCCCATTCATAGCATTGAATTGAATGTCTTTTGTTAGAATTAGTATTGATTTGATTTTGGTTTGTGCTTTTGTTAGTATTATTTAATTTAATAATGTTAATGGCTATAAAACTTATTGAAACATTTACAAGTTCTAAGTCCAGCCTTAAAATAATACCTTAAAAGGTAATTATGAATCTTTTTAAAACATATTTATAAATTACATTATAATAAGTATATTTATATATTAAATATTTCTAAAATTTCTATATATATAATGTCGGGTTGGTTTGGTTTCGGTTTGACTTTCCTTAGTTAAAACCAAACCAAACCAATTATGGTCGGATTTTTTCTTCCAACACCAAACCAAATCAAACCAAACCATGGTCGAATTTTTTTTCTCGGTTTGACTCGGATTATCGGGTTGGTGCGGTTTGTCGGTTTGCTTTGTACACCCCTACTGACAGGTATGAGTGGCCCTTCCATAAAGCAAGTAAAGCAACTGTTTTAGGCCCCACATTTATGGAGGCCCCATTTTTTGTTACACCTAATAGACTATATATAAGGTTAAAAAAAGATTATGTAAAGTGAAAAAGTTTGATTTCTTTCTTTAACAAGTATAGAGAAGAAGAATTAAAAACTGCTATGATTTATGCCAATAAAATTGCACTTGAAATGAATATCGAACCCGAATAGTAAGAAAAGTATGATATATAGGAAGTAACAATTTGATGGGAATGCTGATAATAAAATCTCAAAATCTTTGGAAGAGTCCTTTGGAGTTGATTACTTTATACATTGTAGACAAGACTATTTTTTTTACTTCAAAGTAAAATTGAACAATTCGAAGCATATGAAAATATTTTGAATTTTTTATTTAGCGGTAAAAATTAAAATCACTAGATGATGAAAATTTAAAAAAATATTACCTTTATCTTGAATTCTCTTTAAAGCATAATAATCAATTTGATATTGATGGTTTAGATTTATTTTCAGAATTAAAAATATTAAGAAAAATAGTACAATTAGAAGATAAATATTTAATTGACGAACTCGGTCAAACAAACAAATTTGATTCTTTTTCCAATGACTATATTACTTATGGAAAAATGTTAATAACTCTTACTTCCGTCGTTTCAGCAAAAAGAAATTTTAAAACTTAAAATTGATAGAATCTCACCTAAGACTAACATTGTCTCAATAAAAGATTAAATAGATTAGATATATTATCAATTAAGAAAAACTTATTAGGGATTATTGATTTTAAGAAAATTATTAATAATTTTGTATCTAAAAAATGCTAGAAAATATACTTCAAATAAATAAATAGTTTAAAAAAAATTAGGGCCACTTATAAAGTTTGATTTTAGGCCACAAAACTCGTCGGTCTCCCCTGCTTGACAAGTGACAGGTTGACACAGAAACCACGCACTGAATATAACAAGAATGACTATTTACACTTTATTCTTTACTTTATCTTATATTTATATTTATCATCATACTATGTTAAAAGGAAGACCTGCTCCCAATGCACATGGCCATGCACCTGCATGCAAATTTATTTATTTATTTATTATTAGTAGTAGTATTTATTTATTTTTATTGTTCTGATGCACACATTGTTGGACTTTAAACGCATTGGGCTTCAAAGACTTTAAGCATTGAGCTTTAAAGTCCAAGAGTGTGAATTGGAAATGGTGGGAAATACAATGGAGGGAAATAAAAATTTGAATGAAAATTTAAATGAAGTGAACTTCTGACTTGCACTTTGTCCCTCATTGGTGAGGGACAACTACATTTGTGTACTTATATATAGAATCACTTCTTAAATCTCTTAAAAGGAGTTGAAGAGAATGAACCCTCGCACCGTCATCGTCGCTCGCTCGGCTCGGCTTCGGATTTGGATTTGTCAAATGATCGATAAAATTATTTTTTGGACAAAATTTATTTAATTAATTATTTAATAATTAATTAAATACCAGATCACTGCTGAAGATTCAGAAGGATAGTCTAGCCGCGGTCCTGGCGTAACCATGGTAGGACCGCGCCAGAACCCTGCTGCAGATTCAGAGGACCACTCTGGCCGCGGTCCTGGTGTAACCGCGGCAGGCCGCGTAAATTTCTGAAAAGGCACCTTTTCCAGAACAAACATCACACCTCTTCCAATAATTGCCTTTAAATTCTGAGGCATGGCTTCGTTTTTAAGACACCAAAAACATTATAGAACTTCCTTCTTCCTGAAAATACTGCATTCTAATTCGCAGTCTCTCTCTCTCAAATTCGTAAGTGTGATTTTGCTTCGTTCTTTAAGTTCGTTGGTATCCTGTAGTTTGTATTGCCACTATTGCAGGAAGGTTTATTCCGTTTTATCCTGGGAGGATTTATGTCACGACCCGATTTTTCCACCATCGGGAGTCGTGATGGCGCCTACTGTCGGAGCTAGGCAAGCCAAGCATTTAAACATATTCCGATAACAATCCAACGGTAATAATATTAACGAGTCATTTAACTAAAAGCGGAAGTCTTTAAAACATAAATAACTGAAAACCCAAAAAAAAATTTGCGGACGTTTAATATTTCTCTACCCAAGACTGGATTCGCTATCTCACGAACCACTAAAGGGTGCTACAAACAAGTATAAATAGAAAATACATAATGTCTGTCTCGATACAATGAAAACAAACTGAAAGTATAGAAAGGGACTTCGGCCTGCGAATGCCAGCTAGGCTACCTCGTAAGTCCCTGGACTGAAGTCAGCTCCCGATCAATATACTCAAACCATCCCGGCAAGGGATTAATCATACTATCTTCTATTTCCTTCATTTCTTACACAATAGTCTTTTTATCATTCGAGCCAACGCTCCAAAGAATTTATAACCCACAATCAATCCTCATACTCTTCACATTTCATAGGATTCATCAATTAACATGTTAGAGTCATAACAATATCAGAATAAGTACAAACAAGGACCCACGGTCATCCTAGACACCAGTGTATAGATACTCGTCACCATGCCTATACACCGTACTCGATCATTTAGCAATTAGCAATTAATAACACTCTAATCCTATTCCCTCAAGTCAAAGTTAGATCAAACAATTACCTCAAATGCTCCAAAAATCCACTCAAGCCTCTACTATAGCTTTACCCCTCGAATTCACCACAAAACGGCTCGAATCTAGTCACAAATTACTTGAATGTATCAACAAATGCTAATTAAATCAACTTGAATGCATGAAAATGAATTTTTCAAAGTTTTACTCAAAAATTCCCAAAATGCCCTCGGGCCCACGTGGTCAAAACCCGAGGTTCGAACCAAAACCCGGTTACCCATTCCCCCCACGAGTTCATATCTATGATTTGTTTTGAAATCGGACCTCAAATGAGGGTCTAAATCCCCAATTTTAAGAAAACCTAGGTTCTACACAAAATTCCCATTTTCACCTATGGAAATCCTTGATTTTTAAGATAAAAATATGTTTAATGATGTTAGAGATTGAAGAAATTAAGTAAAAGTTGACTTACAAATGATTTGGAAGAAGGTTTGTGCTTGAAAAATCGCCTATGGAGTTTGTGTTTTAAAAGAATGAAGAAAATGGGTTTAAAATTCTTCTAAGTACGAAAAATGCAGGCCTCAGATGTGGGAATTGCGAAAATGGGTTCGCAATTGCGAACCCTAAAATCCTGGGAATTGCGAGCACAGTATTCGCATTTGCGAACACTGGAGGAAAGGGGGAGGTTCGCATTTGCGAAAACCTTGTCGCATTTGCGACCCAAGCTGAAGCCCCCATTTCTCGCATTTGCGGATGAGATTGTCGCATTTGCGACCTAAGCACGATCCTCCCTTTCTCGCATTTGCGATCAGGTACTCGCATTTATGAGCTCGTATTTGCGAGAATTCCTTCGCAAATGCGAAGATACCAGAGCTGAACCTGCAATATTTTCCAAAGTTCAAAAATTCAACTCGACACCTATCCAAAACTCACACGAGCCCTCGGGGCTCCAAAACAAATATGTACACAACCTCAAAAATATCATACAGACTTACTCGTGCGATAAAATCGCCAAAATAATATCGTTTACATAGAATCAAGCCTCACAACGCATGATTTTCTTTCAACTTTCATAAAACTCAAATTTCCCATTTTAAGTCCGAAATATGTCAAATGACGTTCGTTTTCAACCAAACTTTACAGAAAGCGCTTAACACATATTTAAGACTTGTACCGGGCGTTGGAACCAAAATACGAGCCCGATACCATAGTCTTCTGATTAATTTTCATTTCAAAATTCCATATAAATTCCAAAAAAACAATTTTACAGAAAAATTCTTTTTCTCGGGCTCTAGACCTCGGATTTCGACTCAAGGCATATGCCCGAGTCCCATATTTTTCTACGGACCTTCCGGGACCGTCCAATCTCGGGTCCAGGTCTGTTTACCCAAAATGTTGACCAAAGTCAACTTTAATCATATTAATATCAAAATTCATCATTTTTCACACAGAATTCATATTTAAGCCTTTCAGCTACACGCCCAGACTGCGCATGTAAATCGAGGCAAGTAAAAGTGAGGTATTTAAGGTCTCGAAAATGCGGAAAGAAAGAGAAAACCGGTGATGACCCTTTGGGTCATCATATTCTCCACCTCTAAAACAACCGTTCGTCCTCGAACGGATAAAAGAAAGAAGTACCTGAGTCGGGAAATAGATGAGGATAGAGGCTCCGCATATCAGACTCGGACTCCCAGGTCGATGCCTCAGAAGGCTGATGTCTCCACTAGATACGCACTGAAGGAAAACTCTTCGACCTCAACTGTCAAACCTACCGGTCTAGAATAGCTACTGGCTCCTCCTCGTAGGACAGATCCTTGTCCAACTGGACAGTGCTGAAATCTAACACGTGGGCTGGATCGCCGTGATACCTCCGAAGCATGAACACATGAAACACTGGATGCACGGCTGACAAGCTGGGCGGCAAGGCAAGTCTGTAAGCCATCTCTCCCACATGATCGAGAATCTCAAATGGGCCAATGAATCTAGGGTTAAGCTTGCCCTTCTTCCCAAACCTCATCACGCCCTTCATAGGCGACACTCAGAGCAAGACCCGCTCAACAACCATGAAAGCTACATCTCGAACCTTACGATCCTCATAACTCTTTTGCCGCGACTGAGCCGAACGAAGCCTGTCATGAATGATCTTGACCTTATCCAAGGCCTCCTGAACTAAATCTGTACCCAATAACCGAGCCTCTCTTGGCTCAAAACATACGACTGGAGACCGACATCGCCTACCATACAATGCCTCATATGGAGCCATCTGAATGCTGGACTGGTAGCTGTTGTTGTAGGTGAACTCTGCTAAAGGCAAAAACTGGTCCCACGAGCCTCCAAAATTAATGACACAGGCTCGGAGCATATCCTCCAATATCTGAATAGTCTTCTCAGACTGGCCGTCCATCTGAGGATGGAATGCTGTGCTCAACTGAACCTGGGTACCCAACTCCTGCTGAACTGCTCTCCAGAAGCGCGAGGTAAACTGCGTACCCCGGTCCGAAATGATAGATGCCGGCACCCCATGAAGGCGAACAATATCTCGGATGTAGATCTCGGCTAACCTCTCCGATGAATAAGTGACTGCAACAGGAATAAAATCCGCTGACTTGGTCAGCCTATCAACAATGACCCAAATAACATCAAACTTCTTCCGAGTCATTGGAAGTCCAGTAACAAAATCCATGGTAATCCTCTCCCACTTCCACTTGGGAAGCTCAATCCTCTGGAACAAACCACCAGGCCTCTGATGCTCATACTTGACCCGTTGACAGTTCAAACACCTATCCACATATGCAACAATATCTTTCTTCATCCTATGCCACCAATAATTCTGCCGCAAGTCCTGGTACATCTTTGCGGCGCCTGAGTGAATAGAATACCATGAACTATGGGCCTCCGCTCAGATCAACTCTCGAATCCCATCGACATTGGGCACACAAACTCGCCCCTGCAACCTCAAAACACCATCATCATCTAAGGTCACCTTAATGGCACCTCCACGCTGCACCGTGTCTATCAGGACACATAAATGGGGATCATCAAACTGCCGATCACGGATACGCTCCAATAACGAAGAACGAGCGACCGTGCAAACTAACACTCTGCTAGGCTCAGAAACGTCCAATCTCACAAACCGATTGGCCAAGGCCCGAATATCCAAAGCAAGCGGTCTCTGGTTGACCGGAACATAAGCAAGACTACCCATGCTAGCGGACTTCCTAACAATGCATCGGCCACCACATTGGCTCTTCCCGAGTGGTACAAAATAGTAACATCATAATCCTTCAATAGCTCCAACCACCTCCGTTGCCTCAAGTTCAACTCCTTCTGCTTGAGCAAGTATTGCAGACTTTTGTGATTAGTGTACACCTCACACGTCACACCATATAAATAATGCCTCCAAATCTTCAAAGCATGAACAATGGTCGCCAACTCTAGATCATGAACCAGATAATTATTCTCGTGGATCTTCAATTGCCTCAAAGCATAAGCAATGACTCTGCCATCCTGCATCAATACCGCACCAAGCCCAATACGGGAAGCATCACAATAAACTGTATAAGGACCTGAGCTTGTGGGTAAAACCAATATCGGTGTCGTAGTCAGAGCTGTCTTGAGCTTCTGGAAGCTCTCCTCACACTCGTCTGACCATCTGAAATGGGTACCCTTCTAGGTCAATCTGTTCATCGGGGCTGCGATGGATGAAAATCCCTCTACGAACCGGCGGTAATAACCTACTAACCCCAAGAAACTCCGAATCTCAGTAACTGATGCTGGTCGAGGCTAATTCTTGACTGCCTCAATCTTCTTCGGGTCCACCTGAATACCCTCTGCCAATACAACATGACCCAGAAATGCAACCAAACTCAACCAGAACTCGCACTTCGAGAACTTAGCATACAACTGACTATCCTTCAGAGTCTGAAGAACCACTCTGAGGTGTTGCTCGTGCTCCTCCTGACTGCGCAAGTACACCAGAATATCATCAATAAAGACTATCACGAACAAGTCCAAGTATGGTCTGAACACTCGCTTCATCAACTCCATAAATGCTGCTGGGGCGTTGGTCAACCCAAATGACATGACCAAAAACGCATAATGCCCGTACCGAGTGCGGAATGCTGTCTTAGGGACATCAGACACCCTAATCCTCAACTGATGGTAGCCATATCTCAAGTCTATCTTGGAAAACACCTTTGCACCCTGAAGCTGGTCAAACAAATCATCAATCCTCGGCAGTGGATACTTGTTCTTTATCGTCACCTTGTTCAATTACCGGTAATCAATGCACATCCTCATCGATCCATCCACTTTCTTCACAAATAACACTGGCACACCCCAAGGAGAAACACTAGGCCTGATAAAACCCTTCTCTAGTAAATCCTGCAACTGGTCCTTTAACTCCTTCAACTCTGGCGGGGCCATGCGATACGGAAGAATAGAAATGGGCTGCGTGCCCGGAGCCAGATCAATACAGAAATCAATATCCCTATTGGGCGGCATACCCAGCAGGTTTGAAGGGAAAACCTCGGGGAACTCTTAAACAACAGGAACAGAGTCAATAGAAGGAACCTCTGCGCTATAGTCGCGAACATACGCCAGATAAGCTAAACATCCCTTCTCGACCATGCGTCGAGCCTTAACCTATGAAATAACACTGCGAGTGGCATGACCTAGGGTCCCTCTCCACTCTAGTCGGGGAAAATCTAGCAAATCCAAGGTCACGGTCTTGGCGTGACAATCCAAGATAGCATGATACGGGGAAAACCAATCCATCCCTAATATAATGTCGAAATCCACCATGTCTAAAAGCAATAAATTGACACGGGTTTCAAGACCCTCAAACACTACCACACAGGAACAATGAACTCAGTCGACCACTATAGAATCACCCAACGGTTTAGATACATAAACAGGAATACCCAAGGCATCACTAGGCATAGTCAAGTAGGGTGTAAAATAAGATGAAACATATGAATACATAGAACCAGGGTGAAATAGCACTGAAGCATCCCTATCATAGACCAGAATAGTACCTATAATAACAGCATCTGAAAACTCAGCCTCTGGCCTGGCTGGCAAAGCATAACACCGGGGCTGGGCCCCACCTCCCTGAATCATGTCTCTAGGATGATCGGTTACTGACTGACCCCTACCTCTGCCAGTCCGAGCTCCACCTTTACGGTCTCTACCTCCACCTCTATGGTCCCTACCCCCACCTCTAGCTGGCTGGGCGAGCTGTGGATCACCTGATGCCTGAATTATGGGGCGAGGACCCTGCTGCTGAGAGCTGCCTGAGGCTCGAGGGCAAAACCTGACAATGTGACCGGGGTCACCACAACCATAACAAGCCCTCAATTGCTGCGACTGCTGGCCCTGTCGAACTGAATGTCCTCCCCAAAAACTCTAAAGTGGAGGTGCACTGATGGGCTGCTGATAAGAATAATGCTGCTGAGAACCACCACCACCTGGAGTACCATGAGAAACCTGGAGTGCTGATTGAAAGGGTCTCGGTGAATGACCTCTACCATAAGAATCCCTACCTCCAGACGAGGTACCACTGAACCTACCAGAATGACGAGGCCTTTTATCCGACACCTGACCACCTCCCCGTGCAAGGTCCATTTCAACTCTGCGAGCCGCATTGGTCGCCTCCTGAAAGGAAATCTCACTACCAGCTCCCATAGCCTTCTAGAGACGGATCGGCTGAATCAATCCATCAATAAACCTCGGCACTCTCTCTCGCTCTATGGGGAGTATAACAATAGCATGGTGTGCCAAATCAATGAACCGAGTCTCATACTGTGTAACTGTCATGCAGTCCTACTGGAGGCGCTCGAACTGCCTACGAAGTGCCTCCCGCTGAGTGACTGGGAGAAACTTCTCCAAAAATAACTCCGCGAACTGATCCCATGTCAATGCTGGAGACCCTGCTGGTTTAGATAGGCAATAGTCCCTCCATCAAGTCTTGGTGGATCCTACAAGCCGGAAGGTGGCAAAATCGACCCCATTGGTCTCCACAATACCCATGGTCCTAAGGATCTCATGGCAGCTGAATAAGAAATCCTGTAGATCCTTTGATGAAGCACTGCTGAATGTGGTGGTGAAGATCTTGGAGAACCGATCAAGTCTCCATAAAGCATTCGAAAACATAGTCGCTCCATTGCCATCCTGGGCTGCAATACCTGGCTGAGCTGTCACAGCTGGCTGATCCACTAAGACATGAGCCTGGGGAGCTACCTGCTTCGGAGTACGTGTAGCAGGAGTCTGAACTCCTCATCCAGCCTGAGAAGTGGATGGTGCTACTGGCAGCAAACTCGCTCTAGTGACACTCTCCATAAAGCCTAACAATCTAACTAACGCGTCCTGAAGATCTGGGGTGACCATGACCCCTCCTGGGACCTGAGCTGGGCCCACCTGAGCTGCTGGGGCTGGAACCTCCTCATCATAGTCAATATGAGGCTCCACCTCTGGGACTGCTTCCCGGGGATGAGCTCTGCCCCTGCCTCGGCCTCTGCCCCTCGCAGGAGCTGCTGCTGGGGGCTCGGGCTACTGCACAGTAGAAGAGGAAGCACGTGTTCTCGCCATCCGTGAAAGAACATAGTGGAAAGACAATCAGTATTTGAGAAATAGAATCGCATGACAAGAAAGAACAAAAGTGAAACTTTTCCTAACTCCGTAGCCTCTGGGGGATAAATACAGACGTCTCCGTACCGATCCCTCAGACTCTACCAAGTTTGTCCATGAGTAGCGAGACCTATGTAACCTAGGGCTCTGATACCAACTTGTCACGACCCGATTTTCCCACCATCGGTAGTCGTGATGGCACCTACTGTCGGAGCTAGGCAAGCCAAGCATTTAAACATTTTCCGATAACAATCAAACGATAATAATATTAACAATTCATTAAACTAAAAGTGGAAGTCTTTAAAACATAAATAACTGAAAACCCAAAATTTTTTTTGCGAAAGTTTAATATTTCTCTACCTAAGACTGGAGTCGCTATCTCACGAACCAGTAAAAAGTGCTACAAACAAGTCTAAATAGAAAATACATAATGTCTGTCTCGATACAATGAAAACAAACTGAAAGTATGGAAAGGGACTTCGGCCTGCGAATGCCAGCTAGTATACCTCGTAAGTCCCTGGACTGAAGTCGGCTCCCGATCAATATACATTGTTCGAGCCAACGCTCCAAAGAGTTTACAACCCACAATCAATCCTCATACTCTTCATATTTTATAGGATTCATCAATTAAAATGTTTAAGTCATAACAATATCGGAATAAGTACAAACAAGGACCCACGGTCATGCTAGACACCGGTGTATAGATACTCGTCACCATGCCTATACACCGTACTCGATAATTTAGCAATTAGCAATTAATAACACTCTAATCCGATTCCCTCAAGCCAAAGTTAGATCAAACACTTACCTCAAATGCTCCAAAAATCCACTCAAGCCTCTAGTATAGCTTTACCCCTCGAATTCACCACAAAATCGCTCGAATCTAGTCACAAATTACTTGAATGTATCAACAAATGCTAATTGAATCAACTTGAACGCATGAAAATGAATTTCCCAAAGTTTTACTCAAAAATTCCCAAAAATCCCTTGAGCCCATGTGGTCAAAACCCGAGGTTCGAACCAAAACCCGGTTACCCATTCCCCCCACGAGTTCATATCTATGATTTGTTTTGAAATCGGATCTCAAATTGGGGTCTAAATCCCCAATTTTAAGAAAATCTAGGTTCTACCCAAGATCCCTATTTTCACCCATGGAAATCCTTGATTTTTAAGATAAAAACATGTTTAATGAGGTTAGAGATTGAAGAAATTAAGTAAAAGTTGACTTACAAATGATTTGGAAGAAGGTTTGTGCTTGAAAAATCGCCTATGGAGTTTGTGTTTTGAAAGAATGAAGAAAATGGGTCTAAAATTCGTCTAAGTATGAAAAATGCAGGCCTCAGATGTGGGAATTGCGAAAATGGGTTCGCAATTGCAATGTCACTACCCAATTCTCAAACTCGATCGTGATGGCGCCTCTCGTGAAGACAAGGCCAGCCAACAAAACAACAATGCCTCATTTAACAGTTTATGAACATAAATGAACGAATAATACGACTTAATGGCAATACTAATTGATATTTACCACCCAACACAACCCGACCTGGGTGTCACAAGTCACGAGCATCTAAAGAAGACTGAACAACTACAGGGCCAATAATAATATACAAAGTAAAATTCTAAAATCAAGGACAAAGTCCGGTGCCGCGAACGCTGGCGGTCACCTTGCTTAGCTACAATAGCAATACCTTCAGTCCGCTAATAACCCGCTGCCGGGTGAACAATACCTGCAACTGCATGCGAGGTGCAGGGAGTAAAGTGAGTACTCCAACTCAGTGAGTAGTAAGAGTAAATAATAACTGAGCGGTAAGAAATCACGTAAGAACACTCCATCATGCTATATGGGACAGTACAACCTTTTGAGAAAAACAGTAAAACCGTGAAAATCCTTTAGAACATCTAGCTCAGTTAAAAATCTCTTTTGAAAATATTCTTTTTCCAACAGTAAGCATATAAATGCGATATCAGGTAGTGCAAGTCTGCAAACAAGTCAGCCCCTCGGGCACAACACTCCGTCAACGAATAACACCAGGGTATCTGGTACACAGTGTAGAAATAGCATGAATGCCAATGATATGAGAGTGCTGAATGTCATACCACGTAGTACAAACAAGAATCAATGCGTGAATGCGATGCAATGCACATGACCGCTGTGGCGTACAGCCCGATCCATTTGGGTACCCGCGCTCACTGTGGGGGTTCAGACTCCGGAGGGGCTCCTACAGCCCAAGCGCAATATCAATATCACACCGCTGCGGCGTGCAACCCGATCCATCATCAGTCCAGAAATGCACATGCAATACTGCAGCGGTGCGCAGCCTGATCCACACTCAGTCCAAATATATGCATGTATGCCACACATGCACAGTCAAGTTTATCATTTTCAGTTCCAATTATTAGGAATTATAGATTAAGTGTTTAAAACTTTAGAAAGTTACAAATCATTTCGAGACAGTGTTTAACTCAGGACTGATATCCTGAAAACATGCTAAGTATCATGAAAACAGTGATAATAATCCCTAAGGGATCCAAATAATCGGCACAAAGCCCAAAACATGGCAATCAACCCAAATCATGATATCATCAAGTAGGTTTCAGTCAATCACGCAGTAAAATCAACAACCGGGACGGACCAAGTCACAATTCCCAATGGTGCTCTACCCCACGCTCATACCTGGCGTGCAAGTCACCACAATACGGCACTATGACGTGCAAATTCGGGGTTTCAAACCCTCAGGATATCATTTACAAGTATTACTCACCTCGAACCGGTGAAATTCCTCGCTCACGACGCCCTTGCCCCTTAAATTTTCCTCCACGCGCGTCGAATCTAACCAAAATCAGAGCGAATACATTACAATATGCTAAGGGAACAATACCCAATCGAAAGCAATCGAGAAATAGCAAAAATCTCAAAACTGGCAAAACCCGAGCCCCGGGACCGCTTCTTAAAAAATTACAAAACTTACATTACCGGATTTTTCGTCTCGCCACGAGTTCATATATACCAAGAACTCCCAAATCCGAGCTCAAATGACCTATCAAATTCCAATTTGAAATATCAAAACTCAAGCCCTAGCTTTACCCCTTTTTGGTGAATTTCAACCAATTTCCATGTTAAATCTAACATAATCTCGTGCATTTAGGCTAAGGAACTTACCTCCAATCAATCCTCCTTGAATCCCTCTTCAAAATCGCCTCAAAGCTCTCAAAGCTTGCTAAAAAATGGAGGAAAATACATAACCCTCGCGGATGAAATGTTCAATAAAAACCCTTCTGCCCAGGCCGATTTTCTCTTCTGCGGTCCTGCTTCTGCTTATGCGGGACCGCTTCTGCAGCCAAAAATCTGCTTATGCGGTTCTCACTTAAAAGCCCAATCTCCACTTTTGCGACTTGAACTTCGCTTCTGCGGTTCACCCTCGACCGCTTCTGCGGTTCGATTTCCGATCCTGCGGACCCGCTAATGCGGACCAAGTTCCGCTTCTACGGACCTTCTCAGCCCATACCAAAATCGCTTCTGTGCTCCTTAGCCGCATCTGCGGAACCGCTTATGCGGTCCCTTTTCCGCAGATGCGGAAATGACAGAACCAGCAATACAAATCTGAAGCCAAACTCAAAAACTTCTCGTTTTAACTCTCGATCTCACCCCGAGGCCCTCGGGACCTCAAACAAAAGCACAGACATGATATAATACCTTATTCAAACTTGCTCGAACCTTCAAAACACTATCGTTAACATCAAAATCCTCAATTATCCTCAAATCAAAGCCTAAGTTTCTTAAAAACTTCCGAATTGCACATTCGATCAAAAACCCTACCTAACCACCTACGAATGTCCTGAAACTTTGCACACACATCCAAAATCACCTAACGGAGCTACTGCAACTCTCGGAATTCCATTCCGACCCTCGGATCAAAATCTCACCTATCAGCCGGAATTCGCCAAAATTCAAACTTCGCCAATTCAAGCCTAATTCTACACCAAGTCTCCAAAATCAATTCCGATCGCACTCCTAAGTCACAAATCATCCCCCGAAGCTAACCAAATCACCGGAATTCACATCCGAGCCCTCTAACTATATAGTCAACTTTCGGTTGACTTTTCCAATACATGCTTCCTTCTAAGAGACTAAGTGCCTCATTTCCAACTAAAACCAATTCAATTCTATCCGATCAACTCAAATACTGATATTGAAACATAGAGAAACATAATGTGGGGGAAACAGGGCGGTAACTCATGTGACGACGGGCCGTCACATCCTCCCCAACTAAAATAAATGCTCATCCTCGAGCGGGTCAAGAAACATACCTGGAGTCTCAAACAAGTGAGGATATCTGCTCCGCATCTCCCGCTCGGTCTCCCAGGTGGCCTCCTCCACGGGCCGACCTCTCCACTGCACCTTCACCGAAGCTATGTCCTTAGATCTCAACCTTCGAACCTGACGACCCAAAATAGCCACTAGCTCCACGTTATAGGTCAAATCATCTAACTGAACTGTACTGAAGTCTAACACATGAGACGGGTCCCCAACATACTTCTGGAGCATAGACACATGAAATACCGGATGCACTCCCGATAGGTTGGGTGGCAAAGCAAGCATATAGGCCACCTCCCCAATCCTTCTAAGTATCTCAAAAGGTCCAATGAACTGCGGACTCAACTTCCCTTTCTTTCCAAATCTCATATCGCCCTTCATAGGCGAAACCTTCAACAAGACCTTCTCGCCCACCATATAAGATACATCTCAAACCTTCCGGTCCGCATAACACTTCTGGCGCGACCGAGCTGTACAAAATCTCTCCCGGATCACCTTCACCTTCTCTAAGGCATCCTGAACTAACTCTGTCCCCAATAGTCTAGCCTCGCCGGGCTCAAACCAACCAACCAGAGATCTACACCGCCTCCCATATAAGGCCTCATACGGCGCCATCTGAATACTAGATTGGTAGCTGTTATTATAAGAAAACTCTGCAAGTGGCAAGAACTCAGCCCAAGAACCTCCAAAATCAATAACACAGGCACGTAACATGTCCTCCAATATCTGAATGGTATGCTCGGACTGCCGCAAGGGCGTCGCGAGCTAGGAATTTCACCGGTTCGAGGTGAGTAATACTTGTAAATGATATCCTGAGGGTTTGAAACCCCGAATTTGCACGTCATAGTGCCGTATTATGGTGACTTGCATGCCAGGTATGAGCGTGGGGTAGAGCACCGTTGGGGATTGTGACTTGGTCCGTCCCGATTGTTGATTTTACAGCGTGATTAACTGAAACTTACTTGATACTATCATGATTTGGGCTGATTGCCATATTTTGGGCTTCGTGCCGATTATTTGGATCCCTTAGGGATTATTATCACTGTTTCCATGATGCTTAGCATATTTTTAGGATATCAGTCCTGAGTTAAACACTGTCTCGAAATGATTAGTAACATTCTAAAGTTTTAAACACTTAATCTATAATTACTAATAATTGGAACTAAAAATGATAAACTTGACTGTGCCTGTGTGGCTTACATGCATATATCTGGACTGAGTGTGGATCGGGTTGCACATCGCAACAATGTTGCATGTGCATTTCTGGACTGATGATGGATCGGGTTGCATGCCGCAGTGGTGTGATATTGATATTGTGCTCGGGCTGTAGGAGCCCCTCCGAAGTATGAACCCCCACAGTGAGCGCGGGTATCCAAATGGATCGGGCTGTACGCTGCAACGATCATGTGTATTGCATCGCATTCACGCATTGATTCTTGTTTGTACTACGTGGCATGACATTCAACACTCTCATATCATTGGCATTCATGCTATTTCTACACTGTGTACTAGATACCCTGGTGTTATTTATTGACGGAGTGCTGTGCCCGAGGGGCTGACTTGTGTGCGGACTTGCACTACCTGATATCGCATTTATATGCTTATTGTTTGAAAAAAAATATTTTCAAAAGAGATTTTTAACTGAGCTAGATGTTCTAAAGGATTTTCACGGTTTTACTATTTTTCTCAAAAGGTTTTACTGTCCTATATAGCATGATGGAGTGTTCTTACGTGATTTCTTACCGCTCAGTTATTATTTACTCTTATTACTCACTGAGTTGGAGTATTCACTTTACTCTCTGCACCTCGCGTGCAGTTGCAGGTATTGTTCACCCGGCAGCGGGTTATTAGCGGACTGAAGGTATTGCTATTGTAGCTAAGCAAGGTGATCTCCAGCGTTCGCGGCATCGGACTTTGTCCTTGATTTCAGAATTTTACTTTGTATATTATTATTGGCCCTGTAGTTTTTCAGTCTTCTTTAGATGCTCGTGACTTGTGACACCCCGGTCGGGTTGTGTTGGGTGGTAAATATCAGTTAGTATTGCGATTAAGTCGTATTATTCGTTCATTTATGTTCATAAACTGTTAAATGAGGCATTGTTATTTTGTTGGCTGGCCTTGTCTTCATGAGAGGCGCCATCACGACCGCGTTTGAGAATTGGGTCGTGACAAGTTGGTATCAGAGCCTAGGTTACTAGGTCTCACGAGTCATGAGCAGGTTTAGTAGAGTCTCGCGGATCGGTACAGAGACGTCTGTATTTATCCTTGAGAGGCTGCAGAACTTTAGGAAAAACTTCACTTTTTTGGAATTCTTATCGTGCGTATGTGATTCAGCTTGAAATATAACTCTTGAAATTCCTTCCATACGTCTGTATGCGCACATGAGTGCTCAGTATTGTATGTGCCTTGATGGCTTGTGATTCCCCAATCGAGGGGCGAGATGTGATCCCGTGAGTTCGATGTTGGGCTAGTCTGGAGGACTTGAGGTCGGATCTTGCCTATGGCTTGACCACTGAGGTGCTGATCGTGTGAGCAAGTTTTTTGAACTTATATATTTGGTATTGTCGCTATTAGCTGGAATGGCGGTTTGGTATTCATGTGATGAGTATGTTAGTACTGCGAGATGTAATTATAAGATTTGGTAGTGACGAAGAAGTCTGCTGGATAATAGATGAACTGTTAAGTGATTCGTTTCCTATTGTGGTTTGATGTGTAGCCCGAATATGGGCGCGTGAAGAATATTTTCGTATCTCCAAGTTGGGAAGTGCATTGCATGCCGCGGTATGATTTCAGACTCAGGAAGACTAATGACTGTGTAACGTATATGATGGTGGAAGGTGTGCTGAATTACTAAACTGAGGCGAAGCAGGTGGGTTATCTCCTGCGGAGTGTTCTTAAGTGGTACGATTCTTATGTATACTGTTAGAAGAGCTCATGTGTAATTGAAGAGTACGTGTTGAAATTTGATAAATTTGGGTCGCTTAAGAGAGTGGACCCAACTGATGCGGGGATGAATGCGAGGTTTGTAGAGGATTCCAGTATCTGAGGATCTGTGTTTTCATAAACTAGTAGACAATTTGAGTTTAATCTCACTATAATATTGTGGCATCATTAGAGTAGAAGTATTATGGGTTATTAAATGTGTCCTGATAGATAGCTTCGAGCCAAGTTGGGGAGGTTGCTGTTGATGAGCTGATTGCACGATTATGTGCTATGTTGGTTCCTTTTCGAGGTATGCTGGCAGATAAGTTCGGGTTGCAGAAATTGAGCCGAGGATGGCACGAGTAAAGCAAAATTTTAACGAAGGTTACATGGTGCTTCGTAGGTGTGAGAAAATACTAGGATGTCTTGAGCTGTTGTTGATAAAGAATGCTCAGTGTATAGAGAAGGAATATGGTTGTTTGTATTGGTATAAGATCATATTATACGGTGTCAGAGTGCTAATAAGGCACGAATAGTTCTGTTCGTTAAGTCAGATAATTTACAATTGTGTAAGAGTGAATGACTCTCGAGAATGGTTTTATTGTGTCCAAGATTTGGCATGTAATAATCAGGTGTCTTAAGGTTTGGTATGTGGCTAGGGACTGTGTTTTCATTAGAAAAGATCAAGACTTGTGGTATTTTATGCTAATTATGGGATTCTATGTATCAATATCTAGGAAGTAATGGTAACAAATTTTGATTCGCAGGGAGTTCTTCAAGTAAAATATTCTGGAACGTGGTATTTCTATGAAGCATTGAGAGAGTATTTGGTGGCCTATGAGTCTTAGACAGTGTGGTCTTATGTTCGAATCTCCTGTGGTGAGCATGGATTGAGGCATTGTGATGCTACAACGAGGGAGAAACATCAAGTGGATGATGAATAAAAAGAGAAATTTGATAGACGAGATAGCTTGATAATAGACCGAATCGGTATGGTAAGGGTATGATTAGTTCTTTGTATGTGTTCGAGGTAATGAGCTTTTACAGGCATTTTGCAGCAATGCTCTTGGGTTTTGACGGCTTGCTCAACTTGGTTTAGATAGAAGGATTCAGTCCTGGTAGTTTAGTTTGTACAAATGGAGTTGGCAGAGATGTTCTTGTTGGGTTTTACCGTGGTTTAAAGATGAGTATATGTCCTATGGGTATGCGAAGTATGGAGTGTGTAATGAGTTTTCTTCTAAATGGGATCAATGAAAGTTCTTGACTAGTTGAGTACGTCGATGTCTGCAGCACGGAAGGGAGATAAAAGTTCTTATGTTATCTGAGTGTGGTATGGTATATGCGATATGTTGTGGAGGATTGGGGTTTGTGTGTGTAAGGCTCGGTTCAGTTCGGAATGGAAAGTCATTAAATTCTTAGGCAGCATGAGCAACTGCAGGTGATTTAAGAATCGATATTCAGATGATTCGGGTGAATGATCCTTATATGACTAAGGAAATAGTGTTGCTAATCATAGTGATTTGACGGGGGTATATGTTTCAGAAAAAGGGCAATGTGATTAAGTTGATGGCACTTCGGTAGTGTTGCGGCATTTTCTTGTTGGATCAACTACTGATATTTGAGTGTGTTTGATGGCACAGGAGAATTTTAAAATATCTTTTGGGGGAATGATTGGGTACTCAAGATGTGATATGCATTCATACTGCGAAATCTGGGATCAGGTACAGTGATTCGTGTGCTATATGGAGTTGAAAACTGGGAGTTCTCATGTTCAAGCTATGTAGTGGTTGTGGTTAGTGTATATTGGTACCGTTAGCGGCTATTGGGATTTGGAAGTCCGAGTGGATCTTTCTCTGCTTAGTATATTAGATTTTGTATGTGATGTTGAGCTGTAGACTAGTTGTCGCAATGTGGGTTATTCTAGACTATTGTGCTATGGGCTATGTCGGAAAATGCCACCAGTTGCGTGACGAGGTGCATCGGATTATGTTATAGCAGAGTGGTTGGTATTCCAAAGATTAGCTGACGGCTGGGAAGGATTGACTTCCTTAATTGGGTCTGTGTGACGGATTTCAGTATAGAGGTTTCTACCATTGATTCAGTTTCGGTATTGAAGGACTTTTTCGGATGCGTTCCTTGTGGCCGGGCATGTCACCGGGCGAGATTGTGGGTTTCGATATTGATTTGGTGTCGGGCACCGTATCGTACGGCTCCGGCATGAGTTATAGCAGTGGAAGGAGCAGCTTCAGGCTTCTTGGTAATGAGTTTGTTGGTAAGCTGATTGGATACGTGTGTAGCTTGAGTTGGCTTGGTTAGTCCTGAATTGTACTGATGAAGGATAGGTTGATTCGATCGTTATTGATCCTGCTAGTGATCTGGGAGATCTATGATTTGCTTTTCTGTGTTGTGAGGCGTTATGATTT
>MU744643.1:52394-64549 GCA_026770625.1 Nicotiana glauca | reverse complement strand
GGCACGAAGCCCAAAACATGACAATCAATCCAGTTCATGATAATTAATATCTTTATCAGAGTGTCAATTCAACTTCAAGCAATTAGGTAGTGTTTTATTAAGCGGGACGGACCAAGTCACAATCCCCAATGGTGCTCTACCCCACGCCCATTATTCGGCGTGCAAGTCACCTTAATACAGCACTATGATGTGCAGGTCCGGGGTTTACAAACCCTCAAGACATCATTTACAAGTATTACCCACCTTGATCCGGCGAAAACTCTAGCCCGCGACGCCTTTGCTCCTCAAACCGGCCTCCACGCGCATCGAAACTAGCCAAAATCAGTACAAATATATCATAATAGGCTAATGGAACAACACCCAATCGAAAACAATCGAAATATAACAAAAATCTCGAAACTAGCAAAAACCCGAGCCCCGGGCCCGATTCTCAAAAAATTATGAAACTCACAGTTTCAAAATCCTCGTCTCACCACGAGTCCATGCATATCAAATTTATCAAAATCGGAGTCCATTTGACCCCTCAAATCATAACTTTACCCTCTTCTTAGGTTTCAAGCAAAAACCTCCATTTTTACCCTTTGATTCCTCCAATTTTCGGTGATTAATTCATGTTTTTACACTATAATAACATAAACCAAGTCCAAATATCTTTACCTGATGATCCTCTCACGAAGCCTCTTCAAAATCGCCCAAAAATCGCCTTAGTTCGCACCCCAAAATGATTTACACGTCTGAAATTCGAATGCTCTGATTTTCATTAAACCCTTCAGTCCTTTTCGCTTCTGCGGTCCCGCTATCGCTTCTGCGGGACCGCTTCTGCGGATTCCTTACCGCTTCTGCGGTTCAACTTAAATCCCGCTCGACCGTTTCTGCGGTCCTATACTGCTTCTGCTGTAACCGCTTTTGCGGTCAAACTACCGCTTCTACGGTCTCAACCCTTCTACACCAGACCGCTTCTGCGGTCACTACTCCGCTTTTGCGGAGACCGCCTTTGCGGAACAAGGTCCGCATCTGCGAAAACTCCCAGGCCACCATGGGGCCGCTTTTGCGATCACTGAGCCGCATCTGCGGGACCGCTTATGCAGCTCAACCACCGCAGATGTGGTAACAACAGAAGCTTCCCAATAGACCTGCTACAACACACCCAACATCCCGATTAACCATCAGAAACCATCCCGAGGCCCCCGGGACCCCCAACCAAAAATACCAACCCACTCTAAAACACCATACGAACTTGTTCCAATCATAAAACACTTCCTTTAACACAAAAATCACCAAATTACCACGGATTGAAGCCTAATTTTCCTTAAAACTTCCGAAACCAACATTCAATCAAAAACTCATCCAAACGATGTCCGAATGACCTGAAAATTTGCTAAAATATCCAAAATCACCTAACGCAGCTACTGCAACTCTCAGAATTCCATTCCGACTCCCGGATCAAAATCTCACCTATCAACCGATTTCGCCAAAATTCCAACTTCGCCAATTCAAGCCTATTTCTACCCCGGACCTCCAATTTCAATTCCGATCGCTCTCCTAAGTCATAAATCATCCCCCGAAGCAAACTGAACCACCGAAATTCACATCCAAACCTTCTAACCATATAGTCAACTTCCGGTTGACTTTTTCTAAAACAAGCTTCCTTCTAAGAGGCTATGTGTCTTATTTTCAACCAAAACTAATTCAATTACACCCGATCAATTCTAACACTGATATAAAAACATGAAGCAACACAATAAGAGGGAAATAAAGCCGCAATGCATAAGATGACAGATCAGGTCGTCACAGACCCACAGTGATCGTTCTTTGCTCTTGAGTTATTTGCTTAATTGCAATTATGTACTCAGTCACGTTCATCATTTTATATCATATCCTAGTCTCTGTTAATATATATTATTACATCTCACATTATTGATTATGGCTGCTTAGTAGGAGCGTTGTGAGCCCGTGAGACTGGAGAGATTGGTGACTGAGTTAGGGCCTAAGTGCCGTAATGAGCCTTATGGCTATATTATGTGGACTGTGTTTCACGCCACAATGAGCCTTATGTCTATATATAACTATATATAGCTATATATATATATATATATATATATATATAGATCGGGTTGCACATCGCAACGAGCCTTATGAATATATGTATATAGATCAGGCTGCATACTGTAATGAGCCTTATGGCTATATATATGTGGATCAGATTACACGCCGCAATGAGCCTTATGGCTATATATATGTGGATCAGGCTGCATGCCGCAACAGGTATTGTACAATGCTGAGTGATTGAGTGTAATGAGTAGTGAGAATGGTGAGAGAGAATATGAGACAGTGAGATTAAGTACTATGAGAGTGTGAGTATATGATTTCATCACTGAGATGCATTGCATTTGACATGCGTACTTGAGCTATATGCATACGTATGTATTTCCTTATGGTACTCTGTTTTAATGACATTCATGATTTCACGTGTATATTGATATGTAGGCATAGAAATGTATTTTCCTTATGCTGTCTGAAAATGAAGCATCTTGTTTATTGTTGCAAGGTTTTTGGGAAAATCACAGTTTTCAAACTTACTCATATGTTTTTGGTGTTTTTAGTGAAAGATTTGGAATTGACTGTTATACTTGAAAAGCATGCCTATTTTTCTGTATCTGTGAACGAGTTGAGCATCTTATCTCTGAGTTATTTTCATGTACCATTTTATGTTAGGAACTGTTGCTGGTTATTGGAGTTGACCCTTGTCTCAACTCGTCACTACTTTCAATGTTAGGTTTGTTACTTATTGAGTACATGAGGTCGGTTGTACTCATACTACACTTCCTTTGCCTTTTATCTCCCATTTAGAAATATCTATTTAATTATTTTCCTAATATTTAGGACTTCAAAATCAACTAGATTTTGTGTCCCAAAACCTTCCCTATTTAATATATGTGTAATCTAATAGATCTACTAACTTTTTTATTTTTCTATCTCTCGACGCATGTTACGTTTGGGTTTACTAACGTGCACCCTCTGAGATGACGAGGAAAAGAAGCAACCAGGTCCAGCGCCGGTCTCGCCCAAAGCTCCGGCAAAGGATTCTTAACAGATGACACCAGAATCAGGCGTTCCTTATACCTTAGCTCCGATACGATTAGGCCATTTACTTCCAGGAATGGGAAGTGCTTCTACAATGCTACAAACATACCCTCAATTAGAAATTGCAGAAACTCCTTCGGATTCTGATGCAGGGGCCACGAATGCGGCAAGAAAATTGACCTTCTCTGCAACATCTAGTGGAGTCAAGCCTATAATGGTTGAAGTAGTGAAAGGAACCAAAGAGCAACATACGGGATTGAAGCTTGATTACGTCCCACCTGTAATGAAATATAGAGTAAAAGTAGTCAAGCTAAATCCTTAGGAGATAACTGAACAAAATCAGAAGTGGAGTATACATTAATTGGTTATGTGATTAGCGGTAACCCTACCTTCAAAGAATGTTGAAATTTTTCTATAGAGTTTGGAATTTCGTCAATATACCTCAGGTATTTCTCCATAATAATGGATATTTCATCTTTAAATTTGAAAATGAGGAAGATAAGGCATCGATTCTCCAACAACGGCCATACACATTCAATTATAGGCCATTTATCCTTAAACAATGTGATCAGATTTTCAAATGAATAAGGAACCTAATTAAATTGTTCCTATATGAGTTATGTTTCTAGATCTGCCAATCCAGTTCTGGGCCCCTGGTAATTTGGGTAGAATAACAAGCTGTCTTGGGAAACTTATATGAACTGATAAGCTAACTGCCCAAGAGCAAAAGATTGCTTATGCTAGGATTTAATCGAGATGGATATATCCCAACATTTGCCTGATTCACTCTCCGTTGAACTACCTAATGGAGAATACTACTCACAATATATTGAGTATGAATGAAAACCTATGTATTTTCAAGATTGCTTGAGATTTGGGCTTATCACAGGGAAATGCAAGGAGATACCAGCTGAACCTAAACAACCTCACTATAATAATAAAAATAAGCAAAAAAAGTTGGAATGGAAAGTTAATGATGTTCCTAATCAGACAGGGGAGAATCGGCCTAATGCTCAAGTAACTCAGCAGGATACCAGTAAGGAACAACCTAAGAATGAACAAGAAGTTAAAGGGGGTGGACAACATCAAAGGAAACAAATGACAGAGGAAAGAAAGCAATGCCAATAACCACAGATAAACACCAGGGAATTGATGAACTGGAACTCATGCTCAGAAGGAATTAATTCAGTGCTTTGAGAATACAACCAGAGGTTACCTCTAACAAAGTGGTAAGTGGCACTAGTCCAACCAAGCAGTCTCCATGATCTTTGGATCATGTAACATTAGAGGGCTGAATAATCCCTTCAAGCAGAAGTAATTTAAATCCTTTCTGCTTGTGAATAAAGCGGCTCTTCTGGTTTGCCTGGAGATAAAAGTTAAGGCTAGAAGAGCAGGGAAGATACAAAGGAAGTTAGGGGCAGAGTGGGAGGTCTTCTGTGATTATGTAGGCTACCCAAATGGAAGAATATAGGTCTGCTAAAAACCACAACAGGTGGAAGTTGATATCCAGTTTTCAAATCCTCAGATTGTTCACTGCAAGGTAAAAGATAAGGACTCCCAATTTGCATGCTATGCAACCTTCGTATATGGATACAACACCATAGATGGAAGGAAAGATATCCGGAGACAGGTGAGATCAAACAATACTATGATGGTAGACCCTTGGATCATTCTTGGAGACTTTAACACCATATTATTTTTTAACGACAGACTTAATGGAGCGCTAGTTCAACAAATTGAAACACAAGATTTTCAAGCCGGCGTGAATGAGGTTGGGATTAGTCAGATCAGAATAAGGGATGCCAGTATTCTTGGTGTAACAAGAGGGATCCTGGAGACAGGATTAATAGCTTGATAGACGGGGTATTTGGCAATGCCCAATTGATTAACATGTATAGTAGTATAGAAGAACATTATTTAAACTCTAGTTGCTCAGATCACTCTCCTATACTACTTACTACTACTACTTCCAGACAAAAGCTCCCAAAACCGTTCAGACTCCTAAATATTCTATTGCAGCAACAATCACTTAAAGAAGTGGTGCAGTATGTATGGGAATCTAATGTACCTGGGTATGCTATGTATGTAGTATGTAAGAAGCAAAGAAAATAAAACTTGCTGTGAAGCAGATGAACCAAGAGATGAATAAGCTGGATCAAAAAATAGAGGACCTGTAAGCAAAGCTCAAAGACAGTCAGAAAGAACTTGAAGCAGACCTCTATAATGCTCAATTGATCATAGAAGATAAAGAGTTAATGCTAGATTAGGGAAATGGGCCAATATTCAGGAGAGAGTCCTTAAATAGAAATCCAGAGATGTTTGGATCATAAATGGGGATTCAAACTCTAAGTTCTTCTATATACAACTCAGAGCTAGGCATTCCAGGAACAAAATTGCATATATATGCAATGAGCATGGAGTAAAACTAACAAACCCCAAGCAGGTGCAATAAAGCATTCATAGCATTTTTTCAAAAGCTGATGGGAAGCAACGCATAAGAAATACTCACATTTCCAAGGATGGTCCTTGCTTGCAAGGGGATCAACAACATCAGCTGATTCAACCTATCACAAGGTAGGATATTCTTCAAGCACTAACAGAGTTACCAAATGACAAGGCCCTAGGGGTGGATGAATTCAATACAGAATTTTATAAAGAATACGGGAATGCAATAGGGGAGGAAGTAAGTGCAGTTGTCTTACAATTCTTTGAAGCATGGAAAATGCTAAGAGTGGCTAATTGCACTACTCTTACCCTAGTGCCAAATGTGACAAATCCTACTTATGTGAAGGATTACAGGCCCATAGCATGTTGTACAACTTTATATAAGCTTATATGAAGAATTCTTACTGCCAGACTCAAAATAGTAGTAGTTCAGATAGTTGGAGCTTCACAATCAGCATTTATAGCAGGAAGGAGTATCCTAGATAATATTATTGTGGCACATGAGCTTGTCAAAGGATATACACAAAAAGGAATCTCTCCTAGATGTATTATCAAAGTGGATATAAGGAAGGCTTGTGACTTAGTGGAATGGGACTTTCTTAAAGCTGTTCTGCTAGAGTTTGGATTTCTTGGGAAATTTATTGGGTGATTATGGAGTGTGTAACTACTGTGAGCTATTATATTCTAATACATGGTGGAATCACCCAAAAGTTTATGGCAAAGAAGGAAATGAGACAAGGTGACCCCATGTCCCCATATCTATTTATCTTAGTCATGAAATACCTCAACAAATAATTAAAGTAGTTACAACATAACCCAAACTTCAATTATCATCCTAGATGTAGTAGAATGAAGCTGGTGCGTATCTGCTATGCTAATGACTTATTACTATACTGCAGGGCTGATAAAATTTCCATACTGCTAATGATTTAATCTTTCAATCATTTCTCTAGTGTGTCTCGCTTAAAGGAAAATTGGACAAAAGTTCACTATACATCTCTGGTGTCTCACAAGTATTAAAATATCAGATCCTGAATGAAATGCAGTTTGCATTAGGTGAGCTGCCATTCAAATATTTGGGTGTTCCACTATCATCCAAGAAGATCACCATCCAACAACGCATGCCAATTGTGGAGAAAATAATATCTAGGATCAGGTGTTGGACTACAAAATTCTTATCTTATAGTGGGAGAGTACAACTGATCAAGAGCGTTCTCTTTGAAATGCATACATACTTGGCTCAGATCTTTGTGTTACCAAAAAAAGTTATACAACTAATCACCAACATTTGCAGAACCTTTTTATGGACTGGAAGTTGTGAAGCCTCAAGGAAAGCATTGATCTCATGGGAATCACTATGTATGCCAAGGGGTTGCAGGAGGTCTAAAGCTAATAGACTTCAATATCTGGAATAAAGTAGCCATCTACAAGTTATTGTGAGCAGCTACCTTAAGAAAAAAATCGTTGTGGGTGCAATGAAGACATGGTTACTATATAAAAAATAAGGATCTAGCTACTATGAAGACCCCCTCACAAACATGTTGGCTCGTGAGGAAAATCTTTGATGCAAGAAACTAGTTTGCAGATATGGACTTCATAGTGGAATCGCAAAAATGCAGCAATGAAGGTGGCTTTAGCATTAAGAAAGCTTACTTATCCTTCCAGCAACAATAGCCGAAGGTACCGTGGAAACACCTCACTATGGGGGTAAGACAGTTACTTAGACATCAATTCATTCTATGGCTAGCCATTAGACTACGGCTAGCCACTGTTGACAGATTAGAGAAATGGGGGACAAATGTTCCCAAGGATTGTGTGCTATGTTCAATTGGAGTTACATAAACATTAGCACATTTGTTCTTTTAATGTAGCTACTCAAGACACATTTGGACCTCCTTGCTAAGGTGGATGAGTGAAAGTAGACAACCTAATGCATGGACTGAGGAAGTAAATTGGATGTTCAAAAGAAGTCTAGGTAGCAGAGCTAGAGCAGAAATACTGGCATGACTGTTTGCTGCAGCTGTTTATCACATATGGAGTAAACAAAATGCTAGAACATTTCAGAATGAAAGGCATGAAAGTCACCAGAGACTTAAAGAAATTGTTCTCCAATTACACATCAAATGGCAGAATTACAAGAAATGACGGAAGATATTAGAAGGGGTAAACAATTATCCTAGCTAAGAGTAGATAGTTTGGTTGTAAATACATATAATGAATACTCTTATATAAGTTGAAATAGAGATAACTAGTTCTAGAGTCCAAACAGAATTAGCGGATGTACATATATAGCATTGGTTGAATACAATTTTTATTTTGACCAAAAAAAAAAAAAAAAAAAAGGTCTTCTAAAAGAAAAATAATAAGTTAAAAAGAAAAGAAAGAGTAAGATAATTTGACTGTTTTGTTTCGTATTTTGGCTTTTTTATGTTTTTATTATAGATAACAAGCTAGTACTTCTTTTGCTCATTTTAAGCCATGTTATATTGATTGAGGTTTATGTATTTTTTTGCTAAAACTTAAAACGTTCTACAAAATAATTTTAATTATATAAAGTTTATTTCCCAATACCTCTATTTTATAATGTAAAAAATTATCAAACTGATATATTAATTAAAATTAAACAGTTTGACTTTTGTATTGAGAAGCCAATTGAAAAGTATAATAGATAGTTATTCTACTTTGATATATTTAATTAATATAAATTCCTAAATATGTAGAGTTTTTTTTTATTTTGAACTATATCTATCTGAACTATTGTTCTAGAATATTAATTAAATATTATTTATTTTAGAGGTTTTGTATTTATCATTTTCATGAGATCGTTTTAATTTCATTTATATCTCAAATATATTATTTTAAAAATTATTTATCTAATTTCCTTAATCTTATAATCATATTCATAGGTTCACGCGCAATGCATTAAATTCACTTTTGAATCAAATGTATGTGTGTACTTTCCTTCCCCGTTTTTTCTTATGTATAATAGAAATTAATAAAACATTAAATGTAATCCCCTTTAACTTCATAGTCAATATTCAATTATGCATCTATAGCTACAGATTCTTTCCTACAAATTAAAAAAATGTGGCTATTATCGAATATTAGCCACAAAAAATAATAATTTTGTAGCTATTTATAATATCGAATTTATTTTAGCTACACAAGTTAAACCGACAAAGCTAATTTCTCATTTTTGCTATAGTTTCTAACTATTGTGGCAATGGCTGCCAAAATAACTATAAATTTATTGCTACACTAAAAATTTATAGTTAATTATTAGTTTTTGCTACGTGTTTGTAGTTTTAGCAATAAAATATTGGTTGCCATAGTAATTTTTGTCAATCAAAATCTTATAGCTAAATGAACATATTTGCTTCAATTTATAAAATCTGTGGCAATAGTTAGCTCACTAGCTACAACTAATTATCAAGTCAAAATAAAATAGCCACGAGTTTAAATTAGCTGTAGCAATTGTAAATTTTTAGCCATAATACATGTGTTTGAACATAATTTTATAGCTAAAAGAATGATCTTGCTTCAAAAGCTACGAATTTAGAGACAAAATAAACATTCGTAGCAAAGTATAAACTTTATCATGCACTTGCAATAACTATAAAAATAGTACTAACATAACTAAAGTTTCATAGTTAGATGAACAACTGTAGCAATATTCATGTATAAGTGTTTCACGAAAGATTTCTACACTCATCAAATCAATACATAACTTGTTTCGATAATCTATTGATCAAACAAATAAAATAGATAAGTTTACCTTGTAAGTTGTAACTAGATAATCCATCAACATACACCCTGTAGAAAAGAATCTTTGAACTCAATCAAACTATAATTATCACACTATTAAATACTAATATTCAATCAAAATAATTCTATTGAAGCAATACATAAATTTAGTAAAATAATAAAGAATTAAACACCATCTCTCAAGCAAATAAGTAAAAGTTGTCACACCTCCTTTTTCCCGAGCTTTACTACACCCCGGGGAAGGGATATAATAAAAAAGGAGTTTTTCCACTTAAAGGACAATCGAAACGGGATTCATTTATTAAGAGATTCGGAGTCGCTACATAAATCTCCCAAGTCACCGGTTTTTGAATCACGAATCGAGGAAAAGGTTTGACTCTGTTTAACAGTCGCGAACCAGAAATACGGGCAAGGAATTCTGTTAACCCGGGAGAAGGGGTTAGGCACTCCCGAGTTCCGTGGTTCTAGCACGGTCGCTCAACTGCTATATTTGGCTAAATTTGATTTTTTATACATGTTACCTTATTTGTGCAATTTGAGAATTAATTACCGCTTTAGCTATTTTATTTAAGAAAGTGAACGTCGTTTGAGAATGTATTTTCGGATCACGTCACATGAAATACACCCAGATCCTCGACACATTCTTATTCAACGTTTTCGGATTTGGATTTGGGTTGCATGAAATGCACACCCGTATTTAGGAAGGTAAGATTAATTAAAGCGCGCCTAAAGCGACTAACGTATTGTTATCTTTTGGGAATGCCGTGAAATTCGCTAAACGGCCCGTCCTGAATACTAAGCACTTTTAAGTAATTGATGAGGGCCCCGCAATTATATATTTGATTCGGCGAGGCTCGTCTCATTTTATTATTAAAGGCCAACTTAAAGTAACTAAATTTTCTATTTATATTGTTTGTCTCTAAAGGTCAATTAATTCACTACTATAAATTCGAGCCTCGAATTCAAGCCCAGATTCAAACAAAAGAAGAAACCCTTTTAGCTTGAACCCGTTACCTAATCCAAAACTCAATTTTATATTCAAGAGTTAATTTCCTATGTTCCTAACTTTTATTTTTAAATATTACTATACTTGGACTCTCGATTTTCACTCAAAATTTAGCAATATTTTTGGGCCTCAATCTTAGCCCAGAACTTGACAGGAGTAACAAATTAATTAGTGAACAATCTAATTTTGCAATTAATCCTGTTTGACCCCGATACCAAATTATCACCTTTCTGTTTCTTATCATATTCAAATAGATATCACATCTTTCCTTATTTGTTGCAAATCCTTTTCCATAATTAACAAACATCAGGCTTGAAACTACAATAAAAAAACAAATGACCGTAACTATCTAGTTGTGCATAACAGTAGTAATTAATGGTGTTCATAGTCTTAAATCTAATTTTGTTTCAATTAAGAATCAAAATGGAAAGGTCACAACCTTGCATTCTCCTTATAAAGTGAAGCACATGATCCTGCAGATACTAACCTGAACAAACTATTTTTACTGTAGTTTAAAGGAATAAAAATAGAAAAGTCTAAAACTGATATTTAACATCTAATTCCAATAGTTTATCAATATTAACTAAAGACCTGGAATTGGCAATCTCTGCATCGAAGCATTTGAAATTGAACTCAACGCGACAACACATGACCTGCTTCTGGTTTTGAAAGTTTAAAACATCACAATACTAAAATACATAAGTGCTACTATACTAAATCTAAGCTAGATATTAATAGGCTATCAGTTTGCTCAATACAATTCAGCCAGTCCAATTATACATCCAGAATCAATATATTACACAAGCATCATGAAATATCTAATAAATAAATTATTTGAACATTTAAATTCAATGTAAAACAGAAATGTTCAGAGATCAGCTTCAAACAATCCTTTACTTCATTTCTATATACTTGAAAGTCTTAGAGCATGTACCTGGAATTTATCAAAAGGAGAGGAAGATTGAGATCAGTTTTAGCAATAGCACAACAGCAGTAAAATTTCAGCAGCACAAGGATGATTTTTTGAGTTAAATTTCTTCAATCGAATACCAGAATCTCAGCAACAGAAATAACAGCATTCAGCTTGACCAAAATGACTCAACTGAACTTAAACCCACTCGAAATCAATGCTAACAAACCTAGGGAACACCAGATAACCAAAACTAGACTAAAATTGTAAAAAACAACAGCTGAACATTGCAATTTATCTAAAATTGTTAATGGAACAGTAACTCTTTTTTTCGATTTTCTACTGATTTTTGATTGTTTTTGGATTTTTGAAATGAATTTAGATTTAGAAGAGGAAATTGTGATATGAAATTTTAATTTCAGATCTGGAACTTGGCAGATATTTTGGGGAGAATTTTTTGGGGTTCAAAAATTTATGAATGAAGTAAAGAGCATGCCCTTTTATAGGCACAAATGAGGGCAGCCCTTAGATTTTTAGTTTTTCAACCTTAGTCCCTTTTTAATTTTTATTTTTTCTTACATGTCTCTCATTTCCTGACTTTCTACTCAAGTTACTACTACCAAAATTATTAAAACTTACACTAAAACCCCATTTGGAATGTCCTGGAAGGTTCTACCTTCATCTACCCTATTCCTATGCCATTGTAAGTATCTATAGTACCCTTACTTGAATTCTGAAATTACCATTTTGGCAGAACATGCCATTTTCAATCCCTAAAATACCCTCAAATCTCTCCTAAAATTATCAACCTGTTTTATCTAACCAATTTTATCCTGAAACCTATATTTATTAAAGCTAAGTAGTAATCTAAAGAACATTCTAATTAACTATAAACAAATTTCCAATTAAACTAATTGACCCTAGCTAATATCAATTATTGAAATT
>MU744643.1:0-46209 GCA_026770625.1 Nicotiana glauca | reverse complement strand
TATCTATGTCTTCAAACTTGCTCTTGTGTTGTCTTGAACTTGTATCTCGTGTTCTTCCAGTGGAATCCTTGTTGTTGCCTTGATGATGTTTGGCCAATCCTCTTGATGATGCTTGACTACTACAATTTGAAATATGTGTCCATTTTTCAGGTGGGCTCTTGCTTGCGATGCTTAAAAAGGTATTACCTTGTTCTCCAGGCGGGCTCCTGACTGCTATGCTTGAAAAGGTATTCCCTTGTTCTCCAGGCGGGCTCCTGATTGCGATGCTTGAAAATGTATTCCCTTGTTCTCCAGGCGGGCTCCTGATTGCGATGCTTGAAAATATATTCCCTTGTTCTCCAGGTGGGTTCCTGATTACGATGAAACAAACAAACACACAAAATTTTCTGCCCCAATATGGTGACTGGGCACATCATGTTATCAGATATTAAAATTAAAGGCTAAAATTTGGATTGTACTTCCCTTGTTTTCCAGGTGGGTGCCTGCTTGCTGCATTTGAAAAGATATTCACTTATTCTTCAGGTGGGCTCCTGCTTGCTGAATTTTGAAAGTATTCCCTTGTTCTCCAGGTGGGCTCCTGATTGTTGATTTTGAAAGATATTCCCTTATTCTTCAGGTGGGCTCCTGCTTGCTGAATTTGAAAGATATTCCCTTATTCTTCAGGTGCGCTCCTGCTTGCAACAAATATACAAAACAAAGAAAATTTTTGCCCAGTATGGTGACTGGGCGCGTTGTGTTACAAAATACTAAACTTGAAAGATAAAGCTTGTATTATACTTCCCTTGTTTTTCAGGTGGGTGCCTGACTGCTGCGCTTGAAATGTATTCCCTTATTCTTCAGGTGGGCTCCTGCTTGCTGAACTTTAAAAGATATTCTCTTATTCTTCAGGTGGGCTCCTTCTTGCGACAAAATAGACAAACAAAAAAAAAATTTCCTGCCCCTGTATGGTGACTGGGCGCGTTGTGTTACCAAATACTAAACTTGAAAGATAAAGCTTATATTATACTTCCCTTGTTTTTCAGGTGGGTGCCTGACTGCTGTGCTTGAAATGTATTCCCTTATTCTTCAGGTGGGCTCCTGCTTGCTGAACTTTAAAAGATATTCCTTTATTCTTCAGGTGGGCTCCTACTTGCGACAAAATAGACAAACAAAAAAAAAAAATTTCCTGCCCCAGTATGGTGACTGGGTACATGGGTGAGTGTTAAACGAAATTATTTTACCAACTATTATAAGAATCTGAAAGCTAAGTCCTATTATCCAGGGAGGTCCTGACAACTCCTAAGTTATATCTTCAAGGGTATTACTTCTACTACATTGTTATCAAAAGGNNNGAGGAAATAATACTAGGTTAATATGTTGAACATTTTTATGTGTTTTGTGGTGAAGCTCTACTGGTCGTTCGATTAAGAGAGAATGAAGGGCTTAGATTAATTCGTCCTTAAGAAACTCAAAACGACGTAGTATTGTCCTGGTACTACGTCGTTTGAGTGGAAACATAGAATGGGCTGGGGCATGGTTTTGGGCCTATTGGTTGGANGTTAAAGACAATCTTAACCTAAGTTATATCTACTAAAGGTACGACTTTCACTATATCTTGTTATCTAGACTGACCTTAAAACCCGTCTCATTATCTAGGAGGGTCCTGAAAACTCTTATTTGAAACCTATCTTAAACATGCAAACTTTTAGAACGAACTTATATTCCTTTTTATGCCAAGCTACGTTTCTCATGATTGTTTTGAAATTTAAACTAAGTTCTATTTTCCATGAGGGGCCTGAGAATTTCCAGTCATACCTGTTTGGGTCCTGCATTTCTTTACGGAGGGTTTCTCCGAAATTTCTGCCCCTGTTTCAATCAAAGAAAATCTTGTCAGTTTAAAATGTGGTGGTTGGTTTGTGGCCTTGAACTTTGAAGGTGTCCCAACATCCTCCATTTGTTGCATTGCATGAATTGTCGTCTCCCTCAATCCTCATGTCTCATATGAATCCCAAAGCATGTCTATTGTCCCCACTTCGTGTATATGATGTTCTTTCTTGACTTAACTCCTGGTCAGGTTCTCGAGGTCTATAGTTCCCTCATTTGCCATGTTAACTTTGATTTTTCTTGGAAAGTCTTGCTCATCACTGGTTTACCACCCTTTCTCCATCCTATCACAGGAAATTCTTTTGATTTATTCACCCTCACCTTTCATATGTTGCATTGTTCGTGAATTTACGTATACCAAGCCTTTGTATTTCACAAGGATCCCCAAAGCATGTTGACTGTTACAAATTTAGTGTGCTTGTTGTTCTTTCCTGACTTATGACATTTTGATGTGTTAACCAGATCCCATTTTGTGCAGTTGGAAAGCTGGTGGCAGATTTTGAAGTCATTTCTCACTTGTTTTGGACAAATGACCCAGGAAGAGAGAGTAGACAGGACACGAGGAACTGAGTAGAGGACAATGGAAAAAGATGATTCCTAACAAGAAACCTACGTAGTAGCAAGTCAGATGTGGGTACCGACTCTAGCGACCTTGACATGCACCTACAGCCTACTTTGTTTAGCAAATCTGATGTTCAGCTCTGGTTGCACCTTTTCGCCGTGAAATTGGGCTTCAATGCTCCACTTGCCTGATCTGATCTATCATCCTTAATCAACTTGTGGTGCCCGTAGGGTTTTCACCATCAAGCCTCTCTCATTTTGATCTTTCTCTCAACTCACCGTCGCCTTATGGTGCCCGTGAGGGTTTTCATCAATAAGACTCTCTCATTCTTGATTTCTCTCAGCTTTCGTCGCCTTACGGTGCCCGTGAGGGTTTTCACCAATAAGACTCTCTCATTTTCATTATTTTTTCTGCTTGGACCGGAGTGTTGCCCTTGACATGAATCACCTATATTTGCTCGCCTTGGAATTTTTTGAAGACTGATCGGAAGGTCTTTCTTTGGACCGTAATGTGGGCTTTTGGATAAGGTTAGAAGGAAAGGGTATCAAAGGCTCAAAGCAATTCAACATGGGTTCAAAATTACAACTTCCGAAATTAAATTTCTCCCAATAACCACAACTTCTGCCCCAGTTTCGTTCTTGGGGCCTTTTGACTTTTGTTTTGGTGTGACTGAACCTCAGAGAGGCTGCCTACGTACCTTTTCGGGATCAAGTCAAACGTAGTTCAGGCGACTACATTTGTTGTTGCGATGTTTCCTTCCTTCCATTCTTCTTTTCCTTTCTTTTCTCCTTTTTCTTTCTTTTCTTCTTTTTCTTTTTCTTTTATTTTATTTCTTTTTTTTTCTTTTCTTCTTTTTTTTTTCTCTTTTTCTTCTCTTTCTTTTCTTTTCTTTTCTTTTCTTTTCTTTTCTTTTTCCACTGTTTTTCTCTTGTCTCTCCACTTACTTTCCCTGCTCGAGTTCTTGAGTTTTGTTGTTGATTCCGAAAGAGGGATACGAAAGAAAATATAATAAGGTTCAAAGGGATAACAAAGGATAAAGTGTTTGGATGGTAGAATAAAATGCCTTCGTCATTCCAGTCTTCAAAACATATCAAGTACAAACTACACAGTTAAACACCTTTTGATTGATTCACCTATTTGCCTTTTGTATTTGCCTATTCCTAGCACCATTGGACAACAATCTCGGTACCATGAACGGTCCCTTTAGACTTGGGGCATTCTTGCCTTTGGCTTTAAACCGATGAGGCATGATGCATTTCCACAGTATTTTTTTATGTTCTATTTGCCCCCAGTTTCACTTGATTCAGGCTTCAAAGTATTCCAATATGTTCTTATTTCTTTCGAGTGCCCTTACATCTTTAAAATTGTTTCATTGCTAAACTGACTTTTAAAAACCAGGCCGAGAGTTATGTGTGCATGTCGTGTCACTAAAATTAGCGTGAAAAGAATTGTAAAATGACTAAAAATGAAATGATTAGAAATGGTAGGAAACAGAGAATTGCATTAGACGGATGGTGAAAGGGTTAAAACAACAAAACAAGCAGACTAGACTAGAATTACAAACCTAGACGGTGCTAAACAAGCTGTTATTACTAAACAAAGCACAGTGGAAAGATAAAAGGGTTTGACTCCCAAGACAATATCCGGATTACAATCCTGAAATAACCCGGACCATCAGAAATGAGGCCAAAATAAACCACCAAAACTCCACTCTGGGTGACCGAGAGATGGAGCGTCTTCCCAATTACCACGCCCGGCATCTTAGCCACTGAGTTTCACATCAATATTGCCAAACCACTATTGATTTTAATCAACAAGTTCCCAAGATAAATCGCATGCTCCTTGCCATTGTCATTGACCACAATTACCCTTTCTTGAATCATTCTTTCTATTTCCCTTTTCAAAGAACGACAGTCTTCAATGCTATACCCCTGGACATTAGAGTGGTACATGCATCGAACAGTAGGATCAAAGCCTTTCGCATTTGGGTCTGGAGTATATCCAAGGAGCGGCTTAATCAGGCCAAAATGTTTTAACTTTATAAACAAGCTTGTGTAGGATTCACCAATGGGCGTGAAATTATCTTTTTGCCTTTGTTTCCCTCCATGCCTCAATTTTCTAGGATTGTTGGATGCTTGAAAGTGCTGTGAAGACACACGAGAGTTTTGGGCTACTGGTGCCTGCTTCAGTGAGTGATTTAGTGGTAGGACAAATGGCCGAATGTTATTTGGTGAATTGGGTGGCTTATGTGGAGTTTGGGGACATTCACGGGGTCGGTATTGTGGCTGAAAGCGTTTAGCAAGAACGACCACCGGACCCTGTCGTCGGCGGAGGCAATAAACTGATGGTTGGACAAAAGATCGGGTGTTGTTCAGGGGATAGGTTTGGGGTTGGTGTTGAGGTTGAACAGGTTTGGCAAGAACAATTACCGGACCTTGTTGTGGATGGGGCTCAGCAACACCTTTTCTGTTAATGGCAGGACCATCCCGAGCAACCTGTTCATTCCACTTGAGCCAAAAATCCTTAGAACTCTCCTTGGGTTTCTTTTCCGTCTGAGATAGGGAGGAGAAATTTGGGGCAATGTCTTTATTGTACTGAAAATTTTGAACAAAGTCTCGAGCCATGTCACCCAATGCAGGCCATTTGTCAACATCGTGACTATTATGCCATTCTACAGCTGCCCCAGTCAAGCTCTTACTGAAGTATGCCATGAACAAATCATCTTTCTCCCCAACACTTCTCATTTCACTGCAATAGACCCTCAGGTGAGCTACCGGATCTCCACTCCCATCATACAGGTTACATTTTGTCACTTTGAACCTCGCAGGAAGGCGAACGTAGGGGGACACAGACGATTCTTTGTAAGACACGTTACCATGGTCTCCCATTCCTTGTAAGTTCTTTAAGGATTGTTCTACGCCTTTCAGCTTCATGGCTATTTCATCTCGCCCTACTTTTCCTGTAACCTTTTCACATCCAGCATGAAGCACATCCCGAGGGATCCTCCTGTATGAATCAAGAACCTTGTGGGCGATTTTTGAGGTGTAATATTGGGCATCATAAGCTTTGAGTGGGTATTTATTATTGGGGGTAGTGGATATGACAGGGAAAATTGGTGGTGGCGGGGGTGGTGCTTTCCCAGTCATCCAGGCTTGATACATGTCTGCCATCTGTTGTCTCAACATCTGCACCTCTTCAACCAACCCATCATCGCATTCATCCACCTGCTGTCGGGTACCGGTACTAACCAACTAAGTTCTACTGTTGTTTGCCATTGCCTTTTGTCCTTGTGTTGTAAAGAAGAGTTACCATTTTAAAACCACAAACCAACCACCTTTCTGGAATGACATGACAAAATGAAACCACCACGTTAGCGTTAGGGCATTTAGCATATAGGTAACAGCTTTTGATTGGTCGCATGCATCATCCCGCCCTTTTCCTTATTTCCAATTGTAAACTTTCACAATCTTTGTTTTTTTTTTGCTCTCTTTTTATTTTCTTCTTTATTTTTTGTTTCCTCTTGCCTTTTGTTGATTATTCTTTCCTTTCTTTCTTGTTTTTCCGCTATTTTCTAGTCTTTTTGCCTTTTTTTGGTTTTTCCTCTTTTTCTTTTTCCCTTTTTCTTTTGATTATGGTCGAATCCTACGTGGATTGCCTACGTATCATGACCCCGCATGAATCAGACTGAGCGTAGTTCTTGCTAAGTGAATGCAAAAATAAAGACACAATTTTTTTTTTTGGGATTTTCATTAATGACAAATGCGATTACACCACTATTAGACTATTTGTTTTTCCATTTTCAAATAAAAAAGATACAGACTCAAAACAAAATACAGACCCAACTAATCTAGGAGTACATCAAAGCTTCAAATCCTGGGGTCCACAGGGCATCACTCGGCATCACCATGGGCCTGCGCAAGACTGAGAAGGTTTCAATGTCAACTGCGACTATTTAAAGAAAACTGGCCATGTAATGGTTTATTTTGACAAAGTGGCTATTTTTTTGTAAAATTTTGGTTGAGAAGACAAAACTCGATTTTGCGGATACGGCCTTTCAGCACTTCCGAGAGGGAGATTTTAAAGCCGTGCCCGCAAACTTTTTTTTTTTTTTTTAAAAATGACTCAGGGTGGCTGTTCTTGCGAAAAGCAGCCTTCCGGCGCACTCTTAGGGACATTCGGCTTATTGTTCAACAAGAATGGCGTCACCCGACTTATTGGGTAAAAATTAAAATTTTGATATTTTTTGGCTATTTTTGCAAAAGGGGTGGTTGGACCCGATGAGGGTTGCCTACGTATCACACAACCAGTGAGAATCAAACCAGCGTAGCTTGGGCAAATTAACGAACTATTTTAAAACAAGACTTTTTTTTTCTTCATTTTCATTTTTGGCATTTCATAAGCAAATAATAAAACTAAAAAAAACTATTTTAAAAAAACAAGACTCTTTTTCATTTTTATTTTTTATGGCAAGACAAACTATTTTCCTTTTCTATTTTTAAAAACAAGACGAAATAATGACTCTCTTTTTCTTTTTTCATTTTCAACAAATAATAAAATAACCTATTTTTTCCAAACTAAAATAAAGACTTTTTTTTTCTTTTTCTGCGAACAATTTCCAAAAATAAAGACTATTTTTCTATTTTTCCTTTGCTTTTAGTAAAACAAACTATTAAAAAATAAAACATTTCCATTTTTTCATTTTTTCGAAATTTCGGCAGAGTTTCGACAGCATTCAGGCATCAATTTTTCTAAATCTAAACAATTAATTCTTTACACTGCTATTTCTCTCTTTTTTCTCTTTTTCTCAATTTCACAAAATTCCTGATGTTCAAAAGCCGGTCAGCATGCGAGTCCGAGACAAATAAGTGCACATAAAATGCATCATGGTGGTCTTTTCATATCCGGTTACCTGTCCTAGACGGACCCAACCCCTGTGTTGAGTCCCCTAAGTCAAAATGCACACGATGCAGATAAGCTTTCCTAATAGGGATCCGGCATGAAGTCAAGTTATTCTAAGTTCAAAACCTGAGCATGTGTTCTAGACTGTGTACCTGAGCGGACAACTCGAGTCGAGGAGAGGGCTACGTACCGGGAACTAAAAGGCCATCCGGCTTAGTAACTTGTCCAACCTCTTTCTTATTTCAAGGTATGACACTAACAGAATAGGGAGTCTCAACCAGTTTGCACATCCCCAGAGGTGAGAAGAGAAGGGTTTCGGCACAGTTTATATGTACAGTTCAAATAATATCAAAGCGATAAAGCATTTAGCACATTTAGTAGGAAAACATGTAGGAAAATCAGATAAAGCAAAATATAACAATTATTCTAAGCTCGAATTCTTAAACCCTGAACCAAAGTTCTGGGTTTGATTCCCCAGCACAGTCACCAGAGCTGTCACACCTCCTTTTTCCCGAGCTTTACTACACCCCGGGGAAGGGATATATTAAAAAAGGAGTTTTTCCACTTAAAGGACAATCGAAACGGGATTCATTTATTAAGAGATTCAGAGTCGCCACTTGGGAGATTTATGGTGTTCCAAGTCACCGATTTTTGAATCCCGAATCGAGGAAAAGGTTTGACTCTATTTAACAGTCGCGAACCAGAAATCCGGGTAAGGAATTCTGTTAACCCGGGAGAAGGGGTTAGGCACTCTCGAGTTCCGTGGTTCTAGCACGGTCGCTCAACTTCTATATTTGGCTAAATTTGATTTTTTATACATGTTACCCTATTTGTGCAATTTGAGAATTAATTACCGCTTTAGCTATTTTATTTAAGAAAGTAAACGTCGTTTAAGAATGTATTTTCGGATCACGTCACGTGAAATGCACCCGGATCCTCGACACATTCTTATTCAATATTTTCGGATTTGGATTTGGGTTGCATGAAATGCACACCCGTATTTAGGAAGGTAAGATTAATTAAAGCGCGCCTAAAGCGACTAACGTATTGTTATCTTTTGGGAAGGCCGTGAAATTCGCTAAACGGCCCATCCTGAATACTAAGCACTTTTAAGTAATTGATGAGGGCCCCGCAATTATATATTTGATTTGGCGAGGCTCGTCTCATTTTATTATTAAAGGCCATCTTAAAGTAACTAAATTTTCTATTTATATTGTTTGTCTCTAAAGGTCAATTAATTCACGACTATAAATTCGGGCCTCGAATTCAAGCCCAGATTCAAATAAAAGGGGAAACCCTTTTAGCTTGAACCCGCTACCTAATCAAAAACTCAATTTTATATTCAAGAGTTAATTTCCTATGTTCCTAACTTTTATTTTTAAATATTACTATACTTGGACTCTCGATTTTCACTCAAAATTCAGCAATGTTTTTGGGCCTCAATCTTAGCCCAGAACTTGACAGGAGCAAATCAATTAGTGAACAATCTAATTTTGCAATTAATCATGTTAGAGCCCGATACCAAATTATCACCTTTCTGTTTCTTATCATATTCAAATAGATATCACATATTTCCTTTTTTGTTGCAAATCCTTTTCCATTATTAATAAACATTAGGCTTGAAACTACAATAAAAAACAAATGACCGTAACTATCTAGTTGTGCATAACAGTAGTAACTAATGGTGTTCATAGCCTTAAATCTAATTTTGTTTCAATTAAGAATCAAAATGAAAAGCTCACAACCTTGCATTCTCCTGATAAAGTGAAGCACATGATCTTGCAGATACTAACGTGAATAAACTGTTTTTACTGTAGTTTAAAGGAATAAAAATAGAAAAGTCTAAAACTGATATTTAACGTCTAATTCCAGTGGTTTATCAATATTAACTAAAGACCTGGAATTGTCAATCTATGCATCGAAGCATTTGAAATTGAACTCAACGCGACAACACATGACCTGCTTCTGGTTTTGAAAGTTTAGAACATCACAATACTAAAATACATGAGTACTACTATACTAAATCTAAGCTAGAGATTAATAGGCTATCAGTTTGCTCAATACAATTCAGCCAGTTCAATTATACATCCAGAATCAATCTATTACACAAGCGTCATGAAATATCTAATAAACAAATTATTTGAACATTTAAATTCAATGTAAAACAAAAATGTTCAGAGATCAGCTTCAAACAATCCTTTACTTTATTTATATGGACTTGAAAGTCTTAGAGCATGTACCTGGAATTTATCAAAAGGAGAGGAAGATTGAGATCAGTTTTAGCAATAGCACAACAGCAGTAAAATTTCAGCAACACAAGGATGATTTTTTGAGTTAAATTTCTTCAATCGAATACCAGAATCTTAGCAACAGAAATAACAGCATTCAGCTTGACCAAAATGACTCAACTTAACTTAAACCCACTCGAAATCAATGCTAACAGACCTAGGAAACTACAGATAACCAAAACTAGACTAAAATTGTGAAAAACAACAGCTGAACATTGCGATTTATCTAAAATTGTTAATGGAACAATAACTTTTTTTTTCGATTTTCTACTGATTTTTGATTGTTTTTGGATTTTTGAAATGAATTCAGATTAAGAAGAGGAAATTGTGATCTGAAATTTTAATTTCAGATCTGGAACTTGACAGATATTTTGGGGGAATTTTTTGGGGATTAAAAACTTATGAATGAAGTAAAGGGCATGCCCTTTTATAGGCACAAATGAGGGCAGCCCTTAGATTTTCAGTTTTTCAACCTTAGTCCTTTTTTAATTTTTATTTTTGCTTACATGTCTCTCATTTCCTGACTTTCTACTCAAGTTACTGCTACCAAAATTATTAAAACTCTCACTAAAACCCCATTTGGAATGTCCTGGAAGGTTCTACCTTCATCTACCCTATTCCTATGCCATTGTAAATATCTATAGTACCCTTACTTGAATTCTAAAATTACCATTTTGGCAGAACATGCCATTTTCAATCCCTAAAATACCCTCAAACCTCTCCTAGAATTACCAACCTGCTTTATGTAACCAATTTTATCCTGAAACATATATTTATTAAAGCTAAGCAGTAATCTTAAGAATATTCTAATTAACTATAAACAAATTTCCAATTAAACTAATTGACCCTAGCTAATATTAATTATTGAAATTCAAATAATATCAATTAAAACCAGAGTAAGGTAAATCTGAAGGCCAAATTACCCTAGAATCTAGACTAACAACAAAATTAAAACTATCGGATCATTATTAAACTAATCTATGAGAATTTGACATAGTTAAATCCAACCAGAATCAAAACAAATCATCCAAACAAAAGTTAAATTGAAACCTTAAGGCCCTAAGCTAAAACAGATTTTGAGTTTACTGATTAAAGCTAAAACAAACAGATTAAAAGAAAAAATAAAAAACCAGAGAACAAAAAGGCTTACTGATTAACACTCAAAGCAAAAGTAACCCAAACTTAAATGGTTCTAACAAATAACCCTAAGTCTATACTATTAAACAATTGCACACAACATCCTGGAACAAATAAAAGTAATAAAGAAAACAGAGAAATGAGAATGAAGTAACAAAACGATGAAAACAGAAGAAGGAAGAAAAATGAAAATGACAATACGAACAGAGTCGAAAGAATAGGGAAAATACCTAGTCGACCGAACATAAACCAACAAATCAAATAGGCGATGAAACTTGACCAGTTGACGGCGGAGACGATTATTTGACGACCTCCAACGGGATTCCATGGAAGATGCGGGGGTGTGAGTTTGGTGGCGTCCTATGGTGGCGCGCCACCCCAAGGCGATGGGAAAAAGGGCGGTGGTCTCTAGGCTTTGGGGATTTTGGAGGATTGCAATGGGATTTTACAGAAAAGATCCACATATTCATGATGAGGGAGGAAGATGGATGCTGTGGTAAGATTTTGGTGAGGTTTGACGGTCAAGCTCCGCCGTATGACAAATTTCGATGGCGGCAGACAGTGTTCTGTAGGCGGTGTTACAGGGGAGAGGAGGTGAGGAAATAATACTAGGTTAATATGTTGAACATTTTTATGTGTTTTGTGGTGAAGCTCTACTGGTCGTTCGATTAAGAGAGAATGAAGGGCTTAGATTAATTCGTCCTTAAGAAACTCAAAATGACATAGTATTGTCCTGGTACTACGTCATTTGAGTGGAAACATAGACTGGGCTGGGGCATGGTTTTGGGCCTACTGGTAGGATGATTTGGGGCTGAAAAGTTTGGGCCTATTTCACTTTCTTATTTTGTTTTCTTTCCCTTCCCTTTTTATTGTTTTTATTTATTTTGTATTTTTGTATTTCCTTATTTTTTCTGATTTTTCAAAAATGCTGAAATAAAACTAAAGACCTAATATATTTCCAAGATTAAACTATTTCCAAATTTAAAAGAAAACTAAACTAAAAATATAACATGTAGAATTAAAAATGATAAAAGTACTATTCTTGTTATTTTCTTTATATTTTGTTCTAAAAACAAATTAGTCCCTAATTAATCCTAAAAATATAAAGTTAAATCCTAAATGCAAATGCCAAATGTATTTTTGTATTTTCATATGATTGAAAATGCACGAATAAAATGCAACAAATACCACAAAATTCACAAGAAATTGTAAAAAAAAGAAATTGTTTTGTTTGAAACTTTTGGAATGATTTGCTTAGGGCAAAAATCACGTGCTCACAAAAGTTATAACATTAACTGAGCATAAACAAATATGCATATGACTTCTAAATATTTAGAGTAACAAATCTTCATCATCGATTTCAGGTTCTGATTTGATATCTTCAGTAATATCATCAGCTAGGGTAAAATCGGTGCTGATAACATCAAGATCATTTTCTCTCCAATACATAACGTCTTCATCTTCCTCAAATGTACATGAGAAATCTTGAGCATCTTATTGAAAAGTTTCTTCATTGACAATACCATTAGTAAAATAAGCAGAATGACCATTTAAGATAATTGACCAAATTGTGATGAAGATTGTCCTGACATAATAAACTTGTGTGAGATGTAAGCACAAATAGTTCATTTGTTGTTAACTTTCAATTAGTTTTTGATCGAAGCCAACCTTGTACTACTATTTAGTAGCAAGGAGGTCGAAGCAGCTTTTACACGATAAGGTCGGGATTGATTTCCACAGGGAGCTAGATATTGGAGTTGAGTTTCTATCTAAAGTGAAGCTACGTATTTGTTCCCAATTGCACTTCTAAACATTTTTTGGTTTGAATTTAATTCTAATTTTATAATACTAAAATGCTAAATTAGACCAAGTAAAGCTACGGTTAAACTGTTGCAAGTTGTTCAAATAGATAAAAGGCACTAGGGCAGTGACTTTCTCCTAGGTGGCTAATTTACAGATTCTTGAGTCTAAGCTAGATTGTCATATTTGGGGAGTATGATATAACCATTGCACAATTCCACTCACTTTATACCTCTCGGCGGTTCGAGTGATTTTGCCCGAATTGACTTTCTCAAGACCAAGTGGGTATGCAAATTTGTGCAAGCAATCAAGGTTCAAGTCGGGTATTACTATCTCTAGGTTTAACCCTTTAATTGGGGCTATCAATTTCTTGACTACGCCCCAATTCCTTGTTGGACCAATTTCATGGACTTAGGCTCTCTTTCTCAAGAAGAGCCAAAGTCTACTAGGCATAAACTAATGTTTGCAACTACTAAGTCAACATTAAAACCCTAAATTAGCCCAAATACCAAACACCCATAGACAATCAAGTGTAAAAATACAAGATCCATCAATTACCCACACTAGAGTTGTGGCTAATGGGTCTAGATACCCATAACTATAGATGAAAATGAAGAAATAGATGAAACAAAGCTCATAATAATTAATTTCTAAATAAAACTTGAAGATTCAAAGGTGAAATTAAGCTAAAATTACTAAAAATGGTAAAAGAAATGAGTTCACGAGCGCAGCTCTATGTCCAAAACTATCTGATGACCTAAAAATGGGGAAAGAAACTATTTATACTAGGCTGAAAATTCTGGATAAAAATACCCACGCAGGGCTAGTCCGGACCATACAAAATTGAGTGCACCGCGGACCGCATAAAATGCACCGCGGTCGCGGTGGCTTCTACTGTAGTCCGCACAAAATGGACCACATACTGCATTGGGCATAATCCTTCAATTGTCATCTCTCTGAACTTTGGCTCTGCAGACCGTACATTATCGAGTGCGGCCGCAATGAACCAAATACGGACCGCACAAAACCCTTTTGTGGTAGCATTGCCTGATAGCCTGAAAAATATAGTCTTTGAACTTCATCTATGCGGACCACACAGAATGGTGTGCGGCCGCACTGGCCCTGTTGGACTGAACTTGGTATTTTCTTGGTACTTGTGCAAGTTTCACCCTTTTTAAGATGGTTTTTGATACCTTGTCACCTTGATGATCAAACCTGCAATCAAGCACAACTTGTGAGCCTTTGATACTATTTTGTACACATTTCTAATCAAAACTTAAGCTAGAAGGAGTATAAAATGACTCATAATCCCTAGTTATCAACTCCCCCCAAACTTAAGCTTTTGCTTGTCCTCAAGCAAACAAAATAAGACACACCCTTAAAGAGTTAATCCAAGAAAAGTTCAGCCGACCTAAAGTGACCTCATCTATCCTCAATTGGGACTATCAATTGCCCTCAATTCAAATGAATCATTAACAACATTCACTCTTTTAAACACCATAGATTTAGTGCGACACAAGAGCATCAAGAGTTGACTCAACACATCAAGGTAACTTATTCTATTACTTTGGTCATTGTGGAACCCAAAATCACACATCCTCGACTTTACCTAAGCAAACTTCACCTTTAAGATGTTAGCACTCAGAACGAGGTTAATGAAAATACACTCATCTCTCTCAAGAAAAAGTCACAAGTCTGGCTCTAAGTACCATATGCTTTTCCCTTATGTGAGTCACCATTAATATAAGCTTCATTCAACTAGAGATCATATAGTGCTTTTGTAGAGACATCGTGAAGGCTTTTGGTTCAGGGTAGGAAATGTTTGGTCTAAGTAGGTTTCATCTTCCCTTTAGCACTTCTTTTACTTTATTTTGGCACTCATTCACTTGACTTTTTAAGTTATTTCACTCTTTCTAAAGGGTTAGAGAGCCACACTGTCACTCTTTCTTGTTCATTTCAAATCTTTTCTTCTTTCTCAACATTTCACACCTTTCATTGTTTTGCTTTTCTTCAATCCCTTTATTAATTTTTACATTGAATATTCTTTTTGCCTTTTTGCTTATCTTTCTTTTTCATTGCCTTTCCTTTTCTTCATTTTGTGCCTTTTTACCACTTTATTGCAATCCTCGTCTCTCCCCCCCAAACTTATACTTTTTCCATGTGCTAAGAAAAGATCAAGTGCCAAGAGAGGGTATCTTTAGAACAGGTAAAGGCTAGTATCGTGGTTCTTAAAGGAAAAAGGTTTAACGCTCAAAAGGATTGACTAGGGATTTTATCATTGGTAGGATATGGAAGTGTCCAAACTATCATTTGGATCAAGGAGAGCCTATAATCACGTTGCAAGTCAAATTCCACTTAGGATTTTGCCTAAACAAACATTCAGGGCAAGTTCTAGACCAATGGCTCGGGATTGGGACTTGCAATGCAATTTCTCACCATACAAGCTACGAGATCGCTAAGACACAGAGTCGGGACCCTACAACAACCTTAGATATGATTTGAGCACACAATGGTCCTGAAAAATTACTTGATGATTATCGGCCAGCACAAGAGTCTCAAGGTCACCTCTTTTACAATCCTATACAGAATGATTTGTTTTTGACTATAAGATCAAAGGCAAATGTGCTAGGACCAAGTGAAGCTTTACTTGAGGAACCCTTACCACTAACTACTAAAAAGCAAAAAAAGAAAATAAAAACAAACTCAAACCCTTAAGAAGGTTGTCATGCCATCCATCATCAGGAAGAGTCACCCGATTCGCACAAATTCCACCTCTGGAAAGAATCGTGGCATTAAGAAAACCAAAGGCTTATTGCAAAAATTCAAAACAAGAAGCTACAAACATCAATAAGAAGCTAGGAAATAAAAACTACGGGAAGTAAAATGAATATATACAAGAGGGGGTTTAATCGAATATACAATAAGGGAGATGAATATATACAATATAAAATAACTTTTATATACAGACCCAAGGTAAAAAGTACAAAAAATGTTATGAAATGCTGAAATTATATACATACCAAAGATAAAAGAAAAGAAAGAAAGAAATCATAAAATCTGTCATATATGTACAGTCTTCCAAATCAAATTAGGGCCTACCCCTCAAATGAATGCTTGCATTGTCCTCAATGCCGACTAAGCAAAATAAGCAACAAAAATAGAGGAATAGAGGAAAAAGAAACTCCCTATAGGTCCTCCATTTGCATGGTGTCCTGAGTCTGGATCCCTGGATCCTCTGTATGCTCAGGAACCTGAGATTGGCTCCCTGTGATCTGTTACTCTACTGCTGAGACCTGGGCCTGGATCTGGACTGGCTCCTGGGCTGCATCCTAGGGCTGGCTGGATGAATCCTCTGGTAGGTCCACCAACTGAATGACTGCATCGTCAGCCCGGGGAATCACCCTCCTCCTCTTAGGAGGCCTCTCGGGCTCTGGCACTGGCACTAGCTTGGGCTGCTGGTACTGGGTCCTGGAATAGCAAATCCAAAGGCAGGTGGTCCGTCTTTATCCTATCAACTTCGACCCGTAACTCCTTCACAGAGTTTTTGGAAGCCCGAGTCTTCCTCATCTTCTTTGACTCTTTTGCAAGTTCCTTCAGTGCCCTCCCATGTGAAGCAACAACATCCGTAAGCAATTTTTGGTTCTCAAGAATCTTCTTCTGGTTGTCCAGAAGATTCTTGAGAGTGTCCTCAATGGACTATGGAATCTGAGAAGGGGGAGGTGCTGACTGGGCTGCCACAGTAGTAGATAAAACAGACAACTTAGAAGAAGTTATCTGCATACAGTTGTTTATACTGGCAAGGGCGTGGCTCAAATGGTAGGAAGTCATTGGTATGCAGTGGTGGAGAGTATGTTGGGCACTGTAGAAATGGATGGACATGGATCCATGTTTGCTGAAGTGGAAGGAGGCTGAGTAGGAGCCACCACCCTTACTGGCTCTTCAGACTGGCCAGTTAGAGTAGTGGCTTTTCCTTTGCCGTGCTTGCCTTTAGAGTTGTCATCACTCTGCAGGATGTACCAGGAGAACGATGTCTTTGGCCTCATCTTCATATCAAACTTTTGCTTATCTACCTCTAAGTCTTCTAGGTACATGGTCAGGAAGCTGGGAAAGGGATAGTTCATGTCACCTTCATTCACCACCCGAGTAATGACCCGAGATATCACATTCCCGACATTAATCGGGTACCCTGCCATAATTGATGCTACCAATATTACCCGGTGAAGAGGGAGTGAGTTGTCGTGGGTGGTAGGGTCTAGTCTGCTATAGACGAATGTCTCTTACCCCTTGGCCTCAAAGTTTAATGTCCTCCTCAATATCTTCACCCCCGCAGTCAACCACTCAGGGGTGGTACCTGGTATTGCTAATTACTCCGCCAACCACGGATGGGCTTCTTCACCCAAGTTCATCTTCTCCAAGTATAGGGACTCATCCTCCTCCAGAAAACCCAAATAGTCATTTATTGTTTTGCCATCAAATTTGACCATCATGTTTCGCACTTTGGTGACTGTGGTGCCCTTCTTGATGTGGGCCACATTTTTGTAGAACTCCTTCACCAAGTGCTCATTGGCATCTCTCACCTGGCCTATGAAATAGTCCCATACCGCTCTCACTCTGAACTGCCTCTACACATTGGGGTTGTGAGGCTCGAGGTCATGAATAATGAATTTCCGCTTGGGTATTAGTTTCCTCTCGGGCCACCACTCTCTGAATATTTGGTAAGGAAACACACTCATAAACTGGTCCTTCCTAGTTCTTTCCACCCCACCTACTTGGGGCTCACCACCTTCTACTTCTTCCCCTTCTTCTCCTACTGCACCCTCTCCGGATAATGAAGCTCTGGGAGAGGTGGAGTACTCATCCCCACTGCCTTCAGCTGAGCCCTCAGACGACCCAGAAGATACATGCACTGAAGTCTGAGCAGTGGGGGATGTTGGAGGTGTGTCTGTCAACCTATGCCTCTCCGTCCAGTCAGGAACAAATATTGGCACGGAGTCTGTAGATGCCTCCCGGGAGGGATCATACTCACTTCCCGATGAGTGGGAAACAACTATATCAGCAGCTCGAATCGCCTTCCTTGTTGATTTTATTGCTTCCCAAACTTGGGGGGTTGGTTTTATCTTTCCACATCCCCTCCCCCGGGAGGAATCTCCTCGTCCTAGTTGTTTATCACCTTTGCCTCTTGATCTCATCATTGTATACAAGCAATAATTGAGTCATGCTTTGTTGGTATCAATATAATCAATGTAATTCAAAGTTGTAGGAAAAATAGTTACAGACTGTAAAAAGTTGTAGAATGCGGTCCGCACAAAATGCAGTGTGACAGCATAGAGGCCAATACGAACCGCACAAGATCCATTACAGTCCGTACAAAGGTGGGTTTCAGACTACCCACTCTCTGAATTTATGCACCGTTGGCCGCACAAAATGCAATGCGATCCGCATTGAGGCCTGCGGACCGCAAAAAATTCAATGCGGCCGCAGTCCTTAAGTTCCACTTTCAGATGTTATTTCACCGCTTGCGGACCGCACAAAAGCACCCTGGACCGCACAAAAACAATCGCAGTCCGCACTAAGTGACTAGCAGCAGCATCAAACTAGGGTTCAATGTATTGTCCAATTTTAGTCCAAAGTTTTACCTACCAATGATTTCCTATGTGTTGCCTCCGAGTTTTATCTAATTATGCCTAATTAAAACAAAATTAAATAACCTAAACTACAAATTAAAAGAAAAATGGGAAGAACAAAAGAAAAAATAAGAGAAAAATATAAATCAAAAGAAAATAGCAAAATTAAACAATTAAGAAAGAATTAAAGTTACCAGAAATGAGATGCACTGATGATTAATTGAGACTACGCAAATGAATTCGTGCAATTTTACTGATGAACAATGATTTTTAGGGCTTTGAGAGTACAGAGATCAAAAAGTTTAAATTGAGGGCCTTATGTCCTATTTATAATAAAGGTCCTAGGCCCCAGCTGACTTACCCACCGCGGACCGCACAAAATGGTATTGCGGTCCGCACTACACAGAATCCTGCAAGTTTGAGAAGGCAACCACTGCAGACCACACAAAATGCTTCGCGACCGTAGTAGTCCACCGTGGATTGCATAAAAGGTAATGCGGCAGCGGTGGAAAACTTCAGAGAGTTGGTTTTTAAGATCCACCATCTGTGTGGCCCGTATTGATTTCGTGCCCCCGCACTAAATTCTTTGCGGCCGCACAAAATGTAGTGTGGTCCGCATTGCAAACTTCATATACTTGATCAATTTTTTTCCACTTTGTCCTACACTGCATCAACACAATCCTACAACATCTCACAACCAGTCAGTCCAACAATAAATCCTACACTACAATGAAAATCAAAGAAAAATAAGAAGAAGAACACATGGGTTGCCTCCCAAGAAGCACGTCCCATTAACTATGAAAACCCTACCATTTTTGTTCTTCAAATCAAGTTCACCAAACAGAGTCACAAATACCATTTCAATAGGTTCACTTCATTTTGACTTAAGGTTTCCCGGAAATAGACGTAACCAAGAGTTAAACAAGAGAACCAAATCACCCACATTAAACTCCTTGCCACGAGTATATTTATCATGAAGGTACTTCATCTTGCCCTTGTACAAGGACGAACTGGAGTAGGCATGGAATCGAAATTCATCAAGTTCATTAAGCTGCACCACACAAAGATTTGCTGCCATATCCCATTCAAGATTTAACCTTCTCAAAGCCCACGTGGCCTTGTCTCTAACTCAATCGGAAGATGACAAGCTTTCCCAAACCCCAACCGATACGGTAACATACCAATCGGAGTCTTGTAAGCAGTCCTATAAGCTCATAGAGCATCATCCAACTTCTTTGACCAATCAGTCCTATTTGCATTGACCGTCTTTGACAATATACTCTTGATTTCCCTGTTGGACACATCAACTTGGCCACTTGCTTTAGGATGATAAGGAGTAGAAACTTTGTGGTTGACACCATACTTTGCAAGCAAAGTGTAAAAAGCTCTATTACAAAAATGAGACCCCCTATCACTTATGATTGCACGAGGAGTGCCAAACCTTGTAAAAATGCTCTTCTTGAGAAACACAACAACGCTCGGGGCCTCATTGTTGGGTAAAGCCACAGCTTCAACCCACTTTGAAACATAGTCCACCGCAACAAGAATGTATGTGTTCCCACACGAGCTAACAAATGGGCCCATAAATCAATGCCCCATACATCAAAGATATCAACTTAAAGAATGGTATTTAGCGGCATCTCATCCTTCTTCAAAATTTCCCCCGCTCGTTGACGTTCGTCACAACTCTTCACAAGTTCACTTGAATCTTTATATAAAGTTAGCCAATAAAACACACAACTAAGAACTTTGGAAGCCATCTTCTTCCCGCCATGATGGCCACCATAGGGAGAGGAATGACAAACCTCCAAGATACTCAATTGCTCTTCCTCCGGGACACACATTCAGATCACACCATCCTTGCAAATCTTGAAAAAGTAAGGGTTATCCAATAGAAATCCAAACTATCCCGTTTGAGCTTCTTCCTTTAGTTAGAAGAGAGCTCACATAAGATTATACCAGTTACAAGGAAATTAGCAACATCCGCAAACCATGGAATACCATTAACCGACACCGCAAGGATTTGTTCGTCGGGAAACGAGACATTGATATGTAGGCGATCATGAGGCCTCCCCTCCTGCTCCAAGCGGGATAAGTGGTCTGCCACTTGGTTTTCACTACCCTTCCGGTCCACAATCTCCAACTCAAACTCTTGAAGTAAGAAGACCCATCGTATCAGTCTAGCTTTGGAATCTTTCTTCTTCATCAAGTACCGGAGTGTGGCATGATCGGTATGGACTATGACTTTGGCACCTATAAGATATGGCCAAAATTTCTCCATTGCAAACACAATCGCCAAAAGCTCTTTTTCAATTACCATGTATTTCACTTGAGCATCATTCATAGTCTTGCTCGCATAGTACACCAAATGAGACATTTTGTTCACTCGTTGACCCACAACCGCCCCAACCGCAACATCGCTCGCCTCACATGTGAGCTCAAAGGGCAAGCTCCAATTAGGTGCGGTAAGGATATGAGTGGTGGTCAACTTGTGCTTGAGCAGTTCAAAGGCTTGCATACATCTCTCATCAAACACGAACTTGGCATCTTTTTCCAATACATTGCATAGGGCTTCACAACTTTCAAAAAGTCTTTAATAAATTACCGGTAGAACCCCGCATGCCCAAGAAAACTTATAACTCCCTTGACAGAGGTAGGGGGAGGGAGCCTTGAAATCACATCAATTTTTGCTTTGTCCACCTCGATACCATGCTTTGAAATTTTATGCCCAAGAACTATGCCCTCTTCCACCATGAAGTGGCGTTTCTCCCAATTAAGAACAAGATTGGTTTCTTTACAATGGGCCAATACTCTATCCAGATTTTTCAAACATGCATCGAATGAATCACCCACAGAACTAAAGTCGTCCATGAATACCTCCAAAATATCTTCCACTGAAATGGCCATCATGCACCGCTGAAATGTAGCCAGTGCATTACAAAACCTAAAAGGCATCCTAGAAAAGGCAAAGGTGCCATATGGACAAGTGAATATGGTCTTCTCATGATCTTCTGAAGTAATCAAGATTTGGTTGTATCTAGGATATCTATCCAAGAAATAGTAGAAGGCACGCCCAGCAAGTCGGTCTAACATTTGATCAAGAAAAGGAAATGGAAAGTGATCTTTGCGGGTCATATTGTTCAACTTGCGGCAATCCATGTATACCCTCCAACCGGTGACTGTTCTGGTAGGAATCAACTCATTTTGCTAATCTACAACCACATTCATGCCACTCTTCTTCGGTACATATTTCACCGGCAAAGTCCAAGAGCTATCAGAGATGGGGTACACAACCCCAGCGTCCAACCTCTTGATCACCTCCTTTTTCACAGCTTCTTGCATTTCTTCATTTAACCTCCTTTGATGTTCCAAGAAGGGCTTTGCATCATCTTCCAGAATAATCTTGTGCATACAAAATGCGGGGCTTATCCCCCGAATATCAGCTAAAGTCCATCCAATTACCTTCTTCCACTTTTAAAGCACCGCCAATGTGGCATCAACCTGCATGTTAGTAAGATAAGAGGAAATAATAACTAGCAAAGTTAAACTAGGTCCTAAGAATTCATACATGAGGTATGGAGGCAACGACTTCATCTCCAACACCAAAGGCTCCTCAATTAAAGGTTTGGTTGGTGGAGTCTTCCTATTCTCAACGTCCAAAGATAGTTTCCTAGGCTGATAAGAGTAAGAGCCCATCCCATGTAAAGCATTCACGCGCTCCACTCCCCCCTCATCATCATTGACATCAAGATTCAACAATACAGCCTCTAGAGGGTCCTCCACATTGATCACTGCACTAGTATCATCAACTATCTCTGTGGTGACAAGATCCACAAAAGAGCACACCTCAGAACTATTGGGCTGCTTCATTGACTTGCACACATGGAAGACCATTTTCTCATCCCCCACCCGGAATGTGAGTTCCCCTACTTCCACATCAACTAAGGCCTTTCCCGTAGCAAGGAAAGGTATTCCTAATATGATCGGAACTTCAAAATACACCTCATAGTCCAAGATCACAAAACCAACTGGAAAGCTAAATTTGTCCATCGGACAAGCACATCATCAATAATACCCAATGGTCTCTTCATAGTTCTATCCGCCATTTGCAATCTCATAGAAGTCGGCCTCGGTTGCCCAATACCCTAAGTCTTAAAAACTGAGTAGGTCATCAAGTTGATACTTGCCCCTAAATCACATAGAGCCTTAGCAAAGTCTACACTCCCGATGGTGCAAGGAATGGTGAAAAAACCGGGATCTTCTAGCTTCGGGGCCATTGAGTGAAAAATTTCACTAACTTGGTGGGTCATCTTTATATTTTCATAATCTATGGATCGCTTCTTTGTCACCAAGTCCTTCATGAATTTAGCATATCCCGGCATTTGTTCTAGAGCAACCACCAAAGGCACATTAATGGATAAGCTCTTCATCATGTCAATGAACTTTTTAAACTGATTCTCATTTTTCTGCTTCGCAAGCCTTTGAGGATAAGGTGGAGGTGGCCTTGGCAAGAGAGCCTTAGCTTTAGGCACAACCGGCTCCGGCATGTCTATTACGTGTTCCCTAGATGGGTTCATATCATTCTGAGTTTCCACCTTGGCATCGTGAATATCAATCGTCACTTCATTGTTCATATTTTCATCAATCACATTTTCAACCACCAACGAACTTTCATCTTCTTGCAACTCAACTTCATCACTCAAAATTTGCTTTTATTTGGAGACATTCACATTACCGCCTCATCCACTCCTTACAGTTACTGCCATAACATGATTGTTCCCACCCTTCGGGTTGACTATCGTATCATTTGGTAGAGCCCGCTTAGGGTGAGTATTAAAAGATTGTGAGATTTGGCTTAATTGAACCTCCAAATTTCTAATGGAAGTATTGTGGGAAGACAACTAAGCATCAGAATCTGCACTCTTTTCCATCATCTGTTCGAGCATCATTTCAATTCTCCCCATGTCATTGGTGGAAGAACTAGGCCCTTGGGATGGAAATGGGGGTGGATTGTTCGGTTGTTGGTACATTGAGGGCCTTTGAAAGCCTTGCCCCCAATTTCCTTGATTTCCATTGTTCCATCCGCCTTGATTATTGTTACCACCCCAGTTGTTGTTGTTTCCATTCCAATTACCCTATTTTCTTTGATTATTATTTTGATTTCCCCAATTGAGATTTTGGTTGTTGTTCCCCCAATTACCGTTTCCTTGTATTTGATTGCCCCAATTTCCTTGTGGTCTCCATTGTTATTGGTTGGAAGAATTTCCCCTTTGGCCTTGATAATTGTTCACATATTATACCTCTTCATTCTGCCCATCATAATCATCATCTTGGAATCTACCAGAATCATTTTTAAATTGATCCGAACTCCCTTGGTTCTGTGGACCTCTTTGTCTTCTTTTGATCATTAGCATGTTAACACCCTCTATTGCATTCACTTGGCCAGGATTTTGAACTTGTTGCAACTGTGCCATTGCTAGTTGGTTCATGGTTATTGTCAAGTCAGCTATCGCTTGCTCATGATCATGTAGTTCTTTATGAAAATGAGTGACTGTGGGGCCACCCTAGGGCACATTGGCTCTACTTTTCCAAGCGGAGGACGTGTCAGCCATCTCAACAAGAATGGCACAAGCTTCATCGTAAGTCAGCTTTATAAAAATACCCCTAGCAAGTTGGTTCACTATGCATTGATTTGTTGTGTTGATGCCCCGGTAGCAAGTCTTTGCAACATATTCTCCGTCTATCATTGTTGGGGAATTCCTTCACCATGGTTCTATATCGCTCCCAAATCTCATGCAATGGTTTGGTGGGCTCCTGCTTGAAAGCTAAGATCTCATCCCGCAATGCTGCCATATGCCCCGGTGAGAAGGACTTCGCAATGAACTTGTCCGCCAACTCATCCCAAATAGTGATGGAATGGTTGGGAAGTCTCTAAAGCCAATCCAACGCCTTCCCTCTAAGTGAAAATGGGAAGAGTCTCAACCGAAGTGCATCCTCGGACACATTAGTTTGCTTGCTCCCCCAACAGGTGACCACGAACCCTTTGAGATATTTATAAGCATTTTGATTGGCGACGCCCGTAAAATACCCACGCTGCTCAAGCAATGTTAGCATCACATTGGTAATTTGAAAATTTCCCACCCAGATTCGGGGTGGGACAATTGCACTTGCATAACCTTGGTTTGGGATCACGCTCGGAGCCACTCTTGGAGGTTGCGAAAGAGGGTCTGGAATATTTTCATTAGCATTGGCTTGGCGGCCTCTAGGTTGTGCTTGAGGTACAAGATGCACCTCGTTATGTCCGACATCATCTACCTCCTCCCCCCCCATTCACATTTCCAAGAGGGTCATTGTTGTTTGCTGCCATGTTGTACCTGGAGTTGTAACACACACAAATTAGTAACGTAGAAGGAAAGAAGAACAATAGAAAAAACTATTTAGATAGATAGCCAAAACCATTAGCTCTCCAACAACGACGCCAAAAAATGATCGAAGACAACCCTGTAATACTATTGAGTAGCAAGAGAGGTCGAATAAGCTTTTACCCGATGAGGTCGGGATCGATTTCCATCGGGAGCTAGATATTGGAGTTGAGTTTCAATCTAAAGTGGAGCTGTGTATTTATTCCTAATTGCACTTCTAAACATTTTTGGTCTTATGACATTCCAAAAGATTTTATTGAGGTACTTATCATGCATTGCATTCATTTACACTTACCCATGAACAGATGGCGTTATATACGCGTATATATAAAAGTATATCTATATGGAATATAGGAAAATGTTACGGCGTTATATACACACCACCACCAGATCAGCTGGTATATGTTGATGATATTGCCCACAATGGACGATCTAATATGATAGGATGCTCCTAGAGGCCTGATGATGTTATGAAACATGTACCTATGCACGACATGATATTCATACGCATATGCATGACACTATAATTATTTTATGAATTACAGAGTTCTCCAGAGTTACACGTTGAGTCATTTATTATATGTTTATTCAATGTCTGTTATGTACTTATTTATGTGCCTTACATACTCGGTACATTATTTATACTGACGTCCCTTTTTCCTGTTGACGCTGCGTTTCATGTCCACATGTCACGATAGACAGATCGATAACCCTCCAAGTAGGCTATCAACTCCGCGGAAGTGTCACGACCCTAAACCCAGACCGATTGTGATGGCACCTCTCGTGAAGACAAGGCCAGCCGACACTTCCCATTTTAGTAATTTCTAGTTAAATAATAAGAAACAGTCTAAAACATAATAAAATAATCCAAAGTTTAAGCAGATAATAGCATAACTTGCGAAATACAACCCAACACAACTCGATACCGGGGTGTCACTAGTCATGAGCATCTAAGAGATCCAGAATACTTAAAGAAGTCTAGAGCTTAATACAAAAACTAAGAACATGGAGAAATAAGATAGATAAGAAGCTCCGGGCTTTGAACGACAATAACTACTTAGAGACTCCTCGGATCTGCCTGAGCTGGAAAAGATCAGCACTCGGGAGCGGGACCAGATACGCCTTAATCTACACACGGGGTGCAGGGAGTAAAGTAAGTACTCCAACTCAGTGAGTAATAATCACAAATAAAGACTGAAAGCAGGAAAACACGTAAGGCACATTACCGGCTATAATGAAGCAGTAAAACAAGTAAAACCAGTAACTCGGTAAAAATATGATAAAAGTCATTTTATTCAACCTAAACTTCATAAAAAACCCTTTCCAGCAATTAAACAGATAATGAAAGGCAATTAAGAAAGAGAAACACATAAAGGTTTGCCCCTCGGGCACAGTATCAACAAATCTACACCTCGGGCATTATCTCTGAACAATACCAACCCCTCGGGCTACATCTCACATCACATGGGTACCCACGCTCACTAGGGGTGTTCAGACTCCTGGAGGGGCCCCTTACGACCCAAGTGCAATATCAAGCCATCTCATGGCATCATAACTAGGACCTCGGTCTCATATCAATCAAGCCACCTCCTGGCGTACATATCTCAGGTCCTCGGCCTCAAATCATGATCAGTGTTTCTTCACAACATAGGCCCTCGGCCTTACTCAGTCAAAAATCCTCACAAGCCACTCGACAGTAGTAACACATGATTTCTCAGCCAAATTATCATTTAAGAGATCATATATGTGTTAAAACATAGTAAACATGGCTGAGTATGAAAACAATGAAATATATCATGACTGAGTTCAAGTGTAAAGTCAAAATAGTGAGGAAATATCAATAAACATCCCCGAAAGGTTCAAATAGTTGGCACTAGGCCCAAATATGGCATTCAACCCAAATAATGATGATAGCAAATAGATTTTAGTCAAATACGCGATAAAATAGTCATTCGGGACAGACTAAGTCATAATCCCCAACAGTGCACAACCCCACACTTGTCATCAAGCATGTGCATCCCCTAAATATAGCACAATGATGTGTAATCCGGGGTTTCATACCCTGAGAACATCATTTACAATCATTACTCACCTCAAACCTGTCAAATCTCTAGTTTGCGACGCCTTTTCCCCTCGAATCGGCCTCCACTCACATCGAATCTATACAAAATCAGAATCACGACGTCAAAATATGCTAAGGGAATGAAGCCCAAGCAAAAATAATCAATATACGACACAATTCCTGAAATTACCAATACCCGATCCTTGGGCCCATGTCTCGGAATTTGATAAAATTCACATCAATAGGTTACTTATCTCCCCACAAGTTCATACATATCAAAAGTTCTGAAATCGGACCTCAAATGGTCCTTCAAATTCTCAAGTCTAGGTCTCCAATACCAAGCCCTAGTTTCCCCAATTATAACCCCTAAATTCCATTAATTATAGCTCTAATCCGTGAAATAATAGCATAGTAACGAGTTTTAGGTCCAAATTCCTTACCTTAGTGAAGTTCCCTTGAAATCCTTTTCAAAATCGTCCAAAAAGCTTCAAAGCCGACTCAAAAATGGTGAAATAACTCAATAATCATGAAGGACACAATTTATACTTTCTGGCCCAGGTATTTTCGCATATGCGGCCAATAATCTGCTTCTACGGTACAACATTTGCGGTCAACCAACCGCTTCTACGGTTCTTCACTTAATTCCCATTATCCGTATCTGTGGTCCCTTACCCGCATCTGTGACACCGCAAATGCGGTCTTCCTATCCGTTTCTGTGGTTTCCTGCCTACTTCCTAGCTTCCGCTTCTGCGACCCTTTTCCGCATATGCGGCGTCGCACCTGCGGTCCCCAATCCGCAGGTGCAGAAATACTAGAAGCAGCAAAAACCTGCAACTTTACAAAGTCTCAAACTCCTCCGTTAACCATCCGAAATCACCCCGAGGCCCCCAAGACCTCAACTAAAAGCACAAACATATCCCATAACCTTATTCAAACTTGTACCAATCTTCAGAACACCTCAAACAATATCAAATCAACCAAAACACATCAGATTTAAGCCTAAGTTTCCAAAATCTTTCTAATTCTGCTTTTGATAAAAAACTCAACCAAATCACGTCCGAATGACCTGAAATTTTGCACACACATCCCAAATGACACAACAGAACTACTGCAACTCTCAGAATTCTATTCCGACCCCTATATCAAAATCTCTTCTACCGACCGGAAATTGCTAAAATATCAACCTCACCAATTCAATCCTAAATCTACTCCGAACCTCTAAAACTCATTCTGATCACGCTCCTAAGTCCCAAATCACCTTTCAAAGCTATCTGAACCATCAGAACTTCCATTCAACCCTCTAACACACAAGTCAACATTTGGTTGATTTTTCCAACTCAAGCTTCCTCAAAAGAGACTAAGTGTCTCAAACCTTACCAAATCCTTTCCGAACCCAAGCCAACCACCCCGATCACACATAGAACCGATAAACAAAGCAATAAGAAGCAAGAATGGGGGAAATAGAGTGGTAACTCATGAGACGACTGGCCGGGTCATCACATCCTCCCCAACTTAAACAAACGTTTGTCCTCGAACGAGTCAAGAAACATACCTGAAGCCTCAAACATGTGAGAATATCTGCTCCGCATGTCCCGCTCGGTCTCCCAGGTAGCCTCCTCCACGGGCCGACCTCTCCAATGCACCTTCACTAAAGATATATCCTTTGATCGTAACTTTCGAACCTGACGACCCAAAATAGCTACCACCTACACATCATAGGTCAAATCACTATCCAACTGAACCATACTAAAATCCAGAACATGAGACAGATCCCCAATATACTTTTGGAGCATAGAAATATGAAATATCGAATGCACACCCAACAAGCTGGGCGGCAAAGCTACCTCATAAGCCACCTCCCCTATCCTCCAAAGCACCTCAAAAGGCCCAATGAACCGCGAACTCAATTTACCTTTCTTCCCAAATATCATAACACCCTTGATGGGCGAAACCTTCAGCAGAACATTCTCACCAACCATGTAGGACATATCTCGAACATTCCTGTCAGCATAACTCTTTTGTCTCGAGTGCGCTGTACGAAGCCTCTCTTAAATCACCTTCACACTGTCTAAAGCAACCTATACCAAGTCTATCCCCAATAGCCAAGCCTCACATGGCTCGAACCAACCAACTAAAGATCTACACTACCTCCCGTAAAAAGACTTATATGGAGTTATCTGAATACTCAACTGGTAGTTGTTGTTATAAGCAAACTCTACAAGTGGTCGAAACTAATCCCATGACCCTCTGAAATCAATGACACAAGCACGCAGCATGTCCTCCAATATCTAAATAGTGCACTCGGACTGGTCGTCCGTCTGAGGGTAAAAGGTTGTGCTCAACTAAACCTGAGTACCCAACTCACGCTGCACAAACCTCCAAAACTGCGATGTAAACTGAGTGCCCCTATTTGAAATGATGGAAACTGGGACACCATACAAACGAACAATCTCCCTGATATAGATCTCAACCAACCGTTCTGAAGAATAGGTAGTACATATAGGAATGAAGTGCGAAGACTTGGTCAGCCGATCCACAATCACCCAAATAGCATCAAAGTTCTTCAAAGTCTGTGGAAGTCCAACTACAAAGTCCATAGTGATATTCTCCCACTTCCACTCTGGAATATCCATCCGCTGAAGCAAGCCACCCGGTCTTTGATGCTCATGTTTCACCAGCTGCTAATTGAGACACCGAGCTACAAATCCCATAATGTCTTTCTTCATTCTTCTCCACCAATAGTGCATCCTCAAATTCTGATACAACTTTGCGGCACCCAAGTGAATGGAATACCACGATCTATGGGCCTCCTCCAGAATCAACTCCTGAAGCCCATCTACATTGGGCACACAAATCCGGCCCTGCATCCTCAACACCCCATCATCACCAATGGTCATATCTCTGGCATCATCATGCTAAAATCTATCCTTGAGGATAAGCAAATAAGGATCATCATACTGGCGCTCTCTGATGCGATCATATAAAGAGGACCGAGAAATCACACAAGCCAATACCCAACTGGGATCTGAAATGTCTAACTTCGTGAACCGATTGGCCAAGGCCTGAACATCAACTGCAAGAGGTCGCTCTCCAATTGGAATATATGCCAAACTCCCCATACTCACTACCTTTTGGCTCAAAGAATCTACCACCATATTGGCCTTCCCCAGATGGTACAATATAGTGATGTCATAATCCTTAAGCAACTCCAACTATCTCCGCTGCCTCAAATTAAGATCCTTTTTCTTGAACAAGTGCTGGAGATTGCGACGGTCAGTAAACACTTCACAAGACACACAATACAAGTAATGCCTCTAAATCTTCAACGCGTGAACTATGTCGGCCAACTCCAAATCATGAACAGGGTAGTTCTTCTCTTGGGGCTTCAACTGACGAGAAGAATAAGCAATAACTCTACCCTCATGCATTAACACACAACCAAAACCAACTCTCGAAGCATCACAATACACGGTATATGAACTTGACGATGATGGCAAAACCAATACTGGAGCTTTGGTCAAGGCTGTCTTGAGCTTCTGAAAGCTCTCCTCACACTCATCCGAACATACAAATGAAGCACCCTTCTGAGTCAACTTGGTTAAGGGAAATGCGATAGATGAGAATCCTTGAACAAACCGGCAATAATAGCCTACCAAACCAAGAAAGTTGTGAATCTATGTGACTGAGGACGGTCTAAGCCAACTCTGAACTGCCTCTATCTTCTTCGGATCAACCTGTAACCCTTGCTGGACACCACGTGCCACAAGAAAGCCATTGAACCGAGCCTAAACTCACACTTGGAGAATTTTTCATAAAGCTTCTCACTCCCTCAATCTTTGCAACACAACTCTCAAATGCTATGCGTGTTCCTCTTGACTACGCGAATACACCAGAATATCATCAATGAAGACTATGACAAACGAGTTGAGATAAGGCTGGAAAACACTATTCATCAAATGCCTGAACGCTGCTAGGGCATTGGTCAGCCCAAAAGACATTACCAAGAACTCATAGTGACCATATCAGGTCCTGAAAGCCGTCTTAAGAATATCCGAGTACATGATCTTCAACTGGTGATAACATAAATGTAGATCAATATTGGAGAACTCTCTCGTTCCCTGAAGCTGGTCGAATAAATCATCAATACGAGGTAAAGGATACTTATTCTTAAATGTTACTTTGTTCAATTGCCTACAATTAATGCACATCCTCATAGTACCATCCTTCTTTTTCACAAATAGAACTGGCGCACCCCAAGGTGACAAACTAGGCCGAATGAACCCCTTTCCAAGGAGTTCCTAAAGCTGCTCCTTTAACTCCTTCAACTCTGATGGTGCCATAAAATACGGCGGAATAGAAATGGACCGAGTGACCAGCACCAAGTCAATACCAAAACCAATATCCTTGTCCGGTGGCATGCCTGGCAGGTTTGTAGAAAACACATCAAGAAAATCCCTCACAATTGGAACAAAATCAATACCGAGAATCTCAGCACCGACATTTCTACAAAGGCTAGATACAATAGACAACCTTTCCCAACCATACGCTGGGCCTTCAAGAATGAGATCACTCTACTAGGAACATAATCAGTCATACCTCGCCACTCAATCTGTGGCACACCTGGAATAGCCTATGTAATTGTCTTGGCATGACAGTCTAGAATAACACGACACGGAGATAGCCAATCCATGCCCAAAATGATATCAATATTCACCATACACAATAATAAAATATCCATACGAGTCTCCAAACCCCCAATAGTCACAACACACGATCGATACACATGATCTACAATAAAAATATCATCCATCGGGGTAGATACATGAGCAGAAGAAACCAAAGACTCACAGGGCATACACAAATAACGAGAAAAGTATGATAAAACATAAGAAAAGGTGGAACCGGGATCAAAAAATATAGAGGCATCTCTGTGGCAGACTGAAACAATATCTATAATGATAACATCAGAAGCAATAACATCAAGTCTAGCTATAAGTGTAGAGAAACGGGCCTGACCGCCACCTGATCGGCCTCCCCCGCTAGGGCGACCCCTAGTTGACTGATCTCCACCCCTAGATGGCTGGGTGGGTGGTGATGAAGCAACTAGTGCTGAAGCCAATGGTTGACCCCTCTGCTGAGATGAACTCACAAGACGATGAGGGCACTGCCTCCATATATGACCCATCTCTCCACACTCATAACAACTCCCAGGTGTTGGAGAAGGGGATTGAAGGGAACCCCTCGCACCGGAGTGACTAGCAGATGCACCTAGCATAGAAGAGCCCTGAACTGATAGAGCACGGGACAAACTCTATGCTGGAAGGGCACTAAGTGATGACTGGCCCTGATGAAAACTGTGAGAACCATGACCCAATGACGCCCCACAATAACCTGGGTAAGCTGGATGAGCATGCTTGAATAGACGGCCTCTACCGTGCTAAAACTGACCTCTCGAAGGAGCACCACTGTAACTACCAGATCCTCGAGGCCTCTTGGACACCCTCTCCTCTTGCTCCTGGCAACGAACAGACTCAGTCTCATGGGAAATATCCATAACCTCCTCGAAAGTAGCACCAGTCACCCTTTCCCTAGTCATGAGAATACGAATCTGATAAGTGAGTCCATCAACAAACCTCCTAATCCTCTCTCTATCTGTTGGAACCAGCCAAATGGCATGACGAGCTAACTCAGAGAACCTCAACTCATACTACGACACAGTCATCTCTCCCTGATAAAACCACTCAAACTACTTGCATAGCTCTTCTCTACGAGAATGAGACACATACTTCTCTAGAGAGAGGATGGAGAAATGCTGCCAGGTAAGGGGTGCTGCACCAATAGGCCTATGCCTCTAAAAATCCTCCCACCAAGTGAAGTCTGCTACACAAAACTGATAAGTAGTTAAAGCAACCTCGCTGGTCTCCAGAATACCAACTGTACGAAGTATCCTCTAACACTTATCCTAGAAACCCTAGGCATCATCTACCTATGCACCACTGAAGGTCGGAGGCAGAAGTCTACCAAACCTCTCCAACCTGTGCTGCTCGTCCTCTGGCGTGGTAGGAGCTACATAGTCCTGAGCAGCTACAACCGACTGGGCTGGATGTTCCCCCAGCATTTGAAGTCCTTATACGACCTGCTCAGGTGTGCGAGCGGCGGGAGTTTGACTGCCTCCCCCATCCTGAGAAGTAGCTGCGGCTGTAGTGGCTGAAACCGCCTGAGCTAAGCCAGTGAAAACTGATAGAATCTGAGCCAAGGCCTCCTAAAGACCTGGAATCACAATGGGCACAGCTGGTGCCTTAGCTGGTGCTGCTGGAGCATCCATAACTAGGACATGATCATGAACTGGGGCTGCTGGTGGATTTGTAGGTGCTACCCTAGCTGCTGTGCGGGCCACACCTCTGCCCCTACCGATATGACGACCGCGCCCTCGACCTCTAGTGACCATAGCTGTTGGTACTGGTGGTCGTCCATCCTGACCGGTAGCACGTGTCCTCACCATCTATGAGAGGATAGAATAACAGAAGTTTAGTACTTAGATCAACAAATTCGCATGACAAGAATTTCAGGAACATGAAGTTTTTCCTAAAGGTTATACAGCCTCCCGAGGATAAATATAGACGTCGCCGTACTGATCCACGAGAATCTACTAAACCTGCTCATGACTCATGAGACCTATGTAACCTAGGCTCTGATACCAACTTGTCACAACCCTAAACCCGGACCAGATCATGATGGCGCCTCTCGTGAAGACAAGGCCAACCAATACTTCTCGTTTCAGTAATTTCCAGTAAAACAATAAGAAACAGTCTAAAGCATAATAAAATAATCACAAAGTTTAAGCAGATAATAGCATAGCTTGCGGAATACGACCCAACACAACCCGATACCAAGGTGTCACTAGTCATGAACATCTAAGCAATCCAGAATACTCAAAGAAGTCTATAAAGTTTAATACAGAAACTAAGAACATGGAGAAATAAGATAGATAAGAAGCTCCGGGCTACGAACGCTAATAGCTACCTAGAGCCTCCTAGGATCCACCTGAGCTGGACAAGATCAGCACTCGGGAGTGGGACCAGATACGCCTGAATATGCACACGGGGTGCGGGGAGTAAAGTGAGTAATCCATCTCAGTGAGTAATAATCATAAATAAAGATTGAAATTAGGAAAACATGCAAGGCACATTATCGGCTATAATGAAGCAGTAAAACAAGTAAGAACATTAACTCGGTAAAAATATGAGAAAAGTCATTTTATTCAACCTAAACTTCATAAAAAAAACTTTCCAGCAATTAAATAGATAATGACATGCAATTAAGATAGAAAAACACATAAAGGTTCGCCCCTCTGGCACATTATCAATAAATCTGCCCCTCAGGCAATATCTCAGAACAATACCAGCCCCTCGGGCTACATCTCAGATCACATCGGTGCCCGCACTCACTAGGGGTGTGTAGACTCCTAGAGGGGGCCCCTACAGCCCAAGCGCAATATCAAGCCATCTCGTGGCATCATCAATACACCCTTGACCTCATATCAATCAAGCCACCTCGTGGCATACATATCTCAGGCCCTCAGCCTCAAATCATGATCAGTGTTTCCTCACAACATAAGTCTTCGGCCTTACTCAGTCAAAAATCCTCACAAGCCACTCGCTAGTAGTGACATATGATTTCTCAGCCCAATTATCATTTAAAAGAACATATAATTGTTAAAACATAGTAAGCATGGCTGAGTATGAAAACAATGAATGACTGAGTTCAAGTATACAGTCAAAATAGTAAGGAAATACAAAAAAAAAACCGAAGGTTTCAAATAATTGGTACGAGACCCAAATATGGCATTCAGCCCAAATAATGATGATACCAAAAGATTTCAGTCAAATACGTGGAAAAATAGTCATTCGGGATGGACTAAGTCACAATCCCCAACAGTGCATAATCCCAAGCTCGTCATCAAGCATGTATGTCTCCTCAATATAGCACAACAATCTGCGATCCGGGGTTTCATACCCTTAGAAGAACATTTAATATCATTACTCACCTCAAACCGGTCATATCTCTAGCTTGCGATGCCTTTGCCCATCGAATCGCCCTCCACTCGCGTTGAATCTATTCAAAATTAGAATCACGACATCAAAATATGATAAGGGAATGAAGCCCAAGCAAAAATAATCAATATATGACATAGTTCCTAAAATTACCAAAACCCGACTCCCGGGACCATGTCTCAGAATTTGATAAAATTCACATCAATAGGTTCCTTATCTCCCCACGAGTTCATACATATCAAAAGTTCTAAAATCCGACCTCAAATGGTTCTTCAAATACTCAAGTCTAGGTCTCCAATGCCAAGCCCTAGTTTCCCCAATTTTAACCCCTAACTTCCATTAATTATAGCTCTAATCCGTAAAATAATAGCATATGAATGAGTTTTAGGTCCAAATTCCTTACCTCAGTGAAGATCCATTGAAATACCTCTTCAAAATCATCCAAAAAGCTTCAAAGTCGACTCAAAAATGGTGAAATAGATCAAAAATTGTGAAGGACACAATTTATACTTTCTGGCCCAGGTATGTTCGCATCTGCGACCAATATTTCGCTTCTGCGGTACCGTATTTGCGGTCAACCAACCGCATCTGCGGTCCCTTACCCACATCTCGACACCGCTGATGCAGTCCTCCTAGCCGCTTCTAAGGTTTCCTGCCTAAACTTTCGCTTCTGCGAACCTTTTCCGCATATGTGGCGTCGCACCCGTGGTCCCCAATCCGCAGTTGCAGAAATACCGGAAGCAATAAAAATCTACAACTTAACAAAGTCTCAAACTCCTCCGTCAACCATTCGATATTACCCCGAGGACTCGGGACCTCAACCAAAAGCACAAACATATCCCATAACTTTATTCAAACTTGTACCAATCTTCAAAACACCTCAAATAACATCAAATTAACCAAAACACAACGGATTCAAGCCTAAATTTCTAAAATTTTCCGAATTTCGCTTTTGATCAAAAACCCAACAAAATCACGTCACCTAAAATTTTACACATGCATCCAAAATGACACAACAAAACTATTGCAACTCTCAGAATTCCATTCCGACCCGTATATCAAAATCTCGCCTACCGACCGGAAATCACCAAAATATCAACTTCGCCAATTCAAGCCTAAATCTACTCTGAACCTCCAAAACTCATTCTGATCATGCTTCTAAGTCCCAAATAACCTTCTGAAGCTATCCGAACCATCAGAACTCCCATCCGAGCCCTCTAATACCCAAGTCAATATTCGGTTGACTTTTCCAACTCAAGCTTCCTCAAAAGAGACTAAGTATCTCAAACCTTACCAAATCCTTTCTGAACTCAAGCCAACCAACCCGATCACACATAGAACCGATAGAAAAAGCAATAATAACCAAAAATGACAGAAATGGAGTGCTAACTCATGAGACGACTAGTCGGGTCGTCACAGGGAGATATTTGTGCGCTCCATTTGCTTCAGAGTTGCTTGTTGGGTTAGTATGATTTAGACATGTATTATTTGGTATAGCGGGACTCTGTCCCAACCTTTATGAAAATTATGTATTCTTAGAGACTTGTAAATAGATGTCATGTACGTAAAAGATCGTAAGGCCTTGTCGTCCTATGTTCAGTATACGAGTGGTTATTTTTTCTTATAGGCCCGTATGTCTTATGTATAAGTTGGTATCACATGTTGTATTCTACTTATCCCATGGAAACCTTCCGTCTAAGTTATCTATGAAAATATGACATTAAAAAGATACATTATGATGGTACTGAGTTGAGTAAGGAACCGGGTGCCCATCGCAGCCCATCGGTTTTGACAAAAGTAGTATCAGAGCTAGGTCCTGTCCTAAGGAGTCTACAAGTTGTGTCTAGTAGAGTCTCGTTTAAGGGTGTGTCTTGCACCACACATATAAGCAGGAGGCTACTTGGCATTTAGGACTGTCACTCTTTGTTCTTACTCTAGTTCGTGTCATAGAACTCAATTGTAAGAACTCAATTTCCAAACTCTATCTTATTCATAATACGACGATGCATACCTCTAGAAGACGATTGGTAAGAGATATAGATGTGGAAGAGTTAAGTCAAAGGAACTCGATCTTTGCATCATTCTGATGATGGATAAATTTGAGGTATTCAAAAAATCATGTGTGTACTAAGACGTGTAAGTTTCTTGATAAGGACCCCTAAGGAAAGAATGTCTATCCACTCTTTCGGTAAAAAGGAATAAGATAATTGAAAGGTAGACACAAGTTTTATCAAGTAAAAGAAGCAAGGTGAAGAAGGGTAGAAGGTACCCAGTTAATGAAGATTAACAATATTTACAAGTCAAGCAGAGAAATATAAGCATTTTGAGACACCTTCAATTGTAACAAATCTAAGTACAGTTAGTCACACCTATCTCAATTATGCTCCATGGGAGCTAATAGAAATAGTTAAGAGAAGGATGAATATCATGAACCAACTGGGGTTAGAGTAACCCAAAATGATGATTGGATTACTTGCATTATTTGTCATTACCAAATGATATTGTAAATCTGCTAACAAAATCTCCTTGTGAGACACCCAGATGATACACTCCAAAATAATAGAACTAGATATGTGTATTACAAAGATAGGCACTGGAAGCCTTGGAAGGATAAATTTTACCTTAGTACGGCTCCCATCCATAGTAAAGAATGAATGTTAGGGAACTCGAAGAGCCAATAAATGGATTAAGGGGAGCTAAAAGTAAAGGAATGTCTTGTTGAAATTTCCAAAATAAAGTGTTAGACAGAAATGTTAGCAGGAAATGAGAAGAGAGTTAATGAAGCATTATGAGTAAGATGTGATGCATGAATGACAACGGTATAAAAACAAATGACAATATTATAGGATATATAGTCAAGTGAAGGAAAAGATGAGAGGAGCTAGGCCTTGAGACAACAAAAGAATATAGGCCACAAAGTTATATTGTCATTTCAAGAAATAAGTTCGTGACTCCAACGCGACTACCAGAAGGGAGATTTAATCCCCAGAGTTATAGAAATCATTATGGGCTGGTGAACAAGATAAACTAAACATGAATTAGGGGCTAAGTGATTTGATAATAGTCAACGTCATGAGAATTTTTGATTGCGTTCCGACGATAATAGAATGGACCACAAAAGACGATTCATGAGAAATTCAGAGAATGGTGATTTAGGCTGGCGCTTCCATAAAGAAAGTAATGTGAGTAAAGTTAAACTTAAGGAATTATCTGTGCCAATTACACTAGGTGACACCATCATGAGTAAGGAATTTTGTTATCCTTGGTATAGAAGGATTGCCACAAGGAAAGTAAGGGTCATCAATGATGTGAAAAGACACCAAAGATAAAGAGGTAACATGTCTATAGGTAGTTTCTTGTGGGGTGTAGGGAATATGGAGTGATGTGGCGTTAAGTCAGAATTAAGTGGTTCTAGTAGCTATGAAATGGTAAAGGAAGAATGCGATAAAAATATGAAAGGGATGAGTTGCACTTATTCAAAGCCTACAAATAGGCTACAATCCTAGAACATTATGCAAGTACAACGTTAAGGAGAGGAGGTTAGGGTTCCTGCATGAGATGTTATTGATAGATAAGGAGCCAGTGCGAGACATAAGTTAAGACAAAGAAAATAACCCAAGAAAGATTATAAGGAATATTGATATAAAAATGGGCCAACGAGTAGTTAGTAGTAGATTCAGGAAGAGCCTAGTTATGGCTTGACAAGATGATTCATACAAATCAATATATCGTGCAAGATAAACATAGGGAACACCAATATGGGAAATTCAGCCTCGTAGTTATGACATCGTGATCCTTGAGAAATATTTGGATTAGAGTTGGGGCAGTTAAAGGTACTGTATGAGTGTTAGGGAAATAAACGAGAGTGCCACTGGGAAAACAGTTAAAATATCAGTTCATGAGCAACTCTATAAGCACAAGGGAGTGGAGGTAAGAACTACAAATAATTATAGGCGAGGAAGAACATAAAAAATTCCATCGAGTATTCGATGTAATAAGCTCGCAACTTTACAAGTGACATAAGGTCCTTAAGTACTATAACGAAAGGCTAGATGAGGATATACGAAAGAAGGCTTCAACCTAAGCACATTGATCTAAAAGAGAAAATGGTCTTGTAGCCACAGTCGCACAACAACATTGTATGCAATTCATAAGAAAGTGGCACCTATCATGGCTAATGAACGCGAAATCAGCCAAAAGTAATATTCGAGACAATATGAATTGCACTAAATTCCGGCATGCGTGGAAACTAAGATAAGCTAAGTATGGACGCAACAAGGGGCAGAAAGTTGAGAAGGAATGAAAGGAATTATTAGATCAAAGATCTAACATTAGTTATGTTACGAACGTACATAAGATTTTATAGCATTATCCATGCAGCATATATGTTGACAATCATACAGTCGTAGAAGAATTCGATATTAATTAAATGAAAGAATTGAGTTCAGGTCATAGACAAAGGATTGAACTATTAGATGAAGGTATAATGGATATTCTATAGCGCCTATGAAAGGCCAAAGTAATAACTAAATACCATGAGCCACATATCAGAAGATAGATTAAGCCTACATAAAGGCTTATCAGAAAAAGGAAGAAACTAAGGAGATACAACAACGAAGTAAATCAGGAATTAGATTATTAGACCCAGAAAATTATAGAAATCGTGATTGAGAACATTATAGGATCACTCTTAATATCAAAGGTACCAAAGGATTGTATAACAACCATATTCTATAACGGCTATACGATAAAGCTAGTAAGAAAAATACCAGCCTCATAAGAATTTAGTATGGAGCTCCCACCGGATTGTACAGGAACCAAAGGTGCAAGTATTATAATAGAGCTTAAAGTTGGACACAATGATTGACTAGTTTGGAGAGTTGGACATTGGTTTGAGTCGTCAGAAGGGCTTGGAAACCGGTTATGGAACTTTGGAGAACGTAAGTCTCCTTTCTAACCTTGTAAGAGGAAATTAACACCATAGGTAAACTAAAATAATACATGCTTCTATTTGTGGGGGCTACGTAGGCACGAGGTGACGAGAATCCATACGTAGATACTATTATGCTTAAGTAGGGGTAGTCTAGGACCCAAAAACATGTTATACTTGTGATATTTGAAACCTTATTAAATTGTTTAAATCATATCAAACTTGATAAATGAATTTCTAAAAGGTTAAACTTTATTTTCTTGATCGATAAAAAAGGATTTATATTACCTTGGATAATTGCTCCTTGATGAATTCTTGAATGATTGTTTGATTGTGTTTTCCTTTTTGTGGAGCAAGTCGAACACCTCAACAGATTAAATAGATGCATCTATGGTTTGCAACGTTCGACCCTCGACAGTGCACAATTTAAATATTATGTTGGATCGGGCCATACAACCTCTGCATAGTTTGCGCATAACTTAATTGATTTTTTTGGAGTCATTGATAATTGATGCGGCCTCATTGTCCTGAGATATAAATTATTAAAATGTGAAAATAAAAACTGGAAATTCCCTACTAATAAAAGAATTATTTACTTGCTTTATGTTATTGAGTTTACAGTCGTTTTATAAAATCCACGATTAATTATATTACCCGTATATTATTGTTGTCCATAGTAAGTGTCGTAGTCGACCTCTCGTCATTACTTCTTTGAGGTTAGACTAGATACTTACTGGGTACGCATTATTTTTGTACTCATACTACACTTGTTGTACATTTTATTGTACATGTACATGTATGTGTAGTGGCCTAGTGGGCGCAACGACATGGTTGATATAGGGACTTAGTTAAGCTGCATCTTATGTTACGATCCGCAGTCAGCAGAGTCTCGTTCAGAGTGTTTGTATCCTGTCCAATGTTGTATTCCAACAGTCATTGTATTTTATTTTATTTTATAGTAAATGCTCATGCACTTGCGACACCAGATTCTGGGACGATTATGGGATATTCAGTATTGAAATTGGAAAACATTTTTATTTATTCTGTAAAGTTCATCTTTTACTAGTTAAATTAAAGGAAATTTATGATTTCAAAAATATTAAAATGAGAATTTAATTAACTAGTTAGTGTTGGCTTTCCTGACAGTGGTGTTCGGTGGTCGCTACCAACTTCGCACCACTAAAAAGTAGCGAGAGAGGGTCGCAATAGCTTTTACCTGATTTGTGGGTCGGGATCGATTCCACAGAGAACTAGCATTGGAGTCGAGTATCTATTTAGCTTAGGATTGCATGTATGCTCTTAATTGATCTTCCATTCATTTTTGGTTTTTCTTTATATTCTGCTATGATCAAACTACAAATTATAATTGTAACTAAATTAGACTAAGAGTAAATTGCTACAAGTTATATCTAATAGTATAAAGGGCACTAGGGTAGTGACCTTCACCAAGGTGGCTAATTGATGGGTAATTGCATCTAAGGCACGATTGACATGATTGGGGAAATGTGCAATAACCGTTACTCAATACTACCCACTCTACACCTCTCAGTAGAAAGAGTGGTTTTGCCAAATTAACTCTCTCGAGACTATTTGGTTATGCATATTTGCTTGAACTAGGGTTCAAGTCGGGTAATTACTCTATCGAGGCTTAACCAATTAATTGGGACTATCAAATCTGTTGAATCTATCCCAATTCCTTGTTGAGTCAATTTTGGAGACTTAGGCTCTCTTTCTCAATAAGAGCCATGTCAACTTAGCACAAACTAATGTTTGCAACCACTAATTCATAAATTAAACTATAAAATTGACCCAAATAACAAACACTCATAATCAATCTAACCTTAAATCACAGCACCCATCAATTACCCATACTAGGGTTGAGCCACAACCCTAGCTAATGGGTTTAGCTACTCATGCTTGAAGGTAAAATCAGAGAAATAGATGAAGAGAAAGACATATTAAATAATTATTAATGTAAATACAATATTTCAATGATTAAAACTAAGCAAAGTGCCAAAAATCGCTAAGAAAGGTCTTCTCACGAGCGCAACTACATTGCTAAAATATCTGATACCCTAAAAATGGAAAAAGGTTCTACTTATACTAAGCTGGAAAAATTGGACAAAAATACCCCCGCGGGGTCAGTGCGTGCCAAACAAAATGGATTGCGGCCGCACTAGGCTCTTGGACTTGAAATCTTGGCTCTCTGAACTCAAGCTCTGCGGACCGTGCAAAATGGACCGCGGCCGCGGAGGTTTCTAATGCAGTCTGCACAAACATGACCGCGGACCGCACTAGCTTAAACCTTGGCAAATTACATCTCTCTGATGGGTCAATTTTACAAATCTTGATTAGTGGTTGCACATAATGGGAGTGCGGACAGCACAATCTCCACTGCGGCCGCACTGCTTCGACACTTGATTTACTAGTCTCTGAATCTCCCTAGTGCGGACCGCACAAAGTGTAGTGCGGCCGCACTAGGCCTGTTTGTCTTGAGTTTGCCTTGTCTTTTGTACTTGTGCAGATTTCACTCCTTTTGAGCTGATCTTTGATATCTCGTCACTTTGTTGGTCAAACCTGCAATCAAGCACAACTTATGAGCCTTTTTGGGACTATTTTGTATGAATTTATGATCAATGTGTAAGCAGGAAAGAGCATGAAACACGTCAAAATCCCTAGTTATCATCCGACACCATCACAACCTTCAACGGATTTTGGGTCATGATAATGAAAGCCCTGGAGGTTGTTCGCAAGCATAGACAAATTTATTTTATCTATAACAATTGCAAGAAGAAATGAGGATATGATAAGATGGTATACTTCCGGTTGGAGGTTAGGCCTTTTAGGTCTCTTAACTTTAAGCAGCCTAAAAGGCGGAGCTTCATTTTTTGGCAAATGTTGATGGACTTACAGGGAGTTTTTATTTTCTCAATTTTCTATCTCTCCTGATAATAATCAGGATTTGTAACGACCCGACCGATTATTTTCACTTTTAGCATAATAATCATGTGTTATGAATTGCGTGTATGGTTGGTTGGATTCTATTTTCAAGCGATTCTTGATTTGGAAGAATGATTATTATTTTAGAAGATGTAAGTTGGAAAAGTCAACTAAGGTTTGACTTTTGGGTAAACAGATTCAGAATCAAGTTTTAATTATTCTAATAAGTTTGTATGATGCTTTTGGACATGTCCATGAAGTTTGGTTAAATTCTGATGAGTTTTGGATAAGTTTGGAATTATAATGACCCGGCCAGTCATTTTGAGCTTTTGCACTTTGATCGTCTTCTCTTGGGTATGATTTTCCCCATAAGGTATATTATGACTTATGTAAATCATTGATTTTGGTTTCAGGTTAATCAGAATGAATTTGGAAGAATAGTTCTCAGTTTAAAGCTTAAAATTTGAAAGGTTTGACCAAGATTTGACCTGTTTGTATGTGATCTTGGATTTGGAATTTTATGGTTTGTTTAGCTCCTTTAGGTGATTTGGGACTGAGGAGCATGATCGTAATGCATTTTGGAGGTCCGTGGAAGGTTTAGGTTGGCGGGATTGAGATTTCGGCGTCTTCCGATTGATAGGTGAGATTTTGATGTAGAGGTTGGAATGGAATTCCGGAAGTTGCAGTAGTACCGGTGTGTCATTTGGGATGTGTGTGCAAAATTTCAGGTCATTCGGACGTGGTTTGGTTGAGCTTTTGATCAAAAGCGTAATCTAGAAGATTTTGGGATTCTTAGGCTTGAATCCGATGCAAATTTGGTATTTCAATATTGTTTTGAGTATTCCGAAGGTGGGAATGAGGTTGAATGATGTTATGGGATATGTTGCCATGTTTGGTTGAGGTCCCGAGGGCCTCAGGTGAGTTTTGGGTGGTTAAACGGAGCAATTTCATGTTTTGAGAGTTGCAGATTTTCAGGCTTCAGTTGCAGGTATTTTTGTTATTGCGATCGCGTACGAGGGTTCGCGATCGCGTAGATATTTCTGAGAGGCAGTCCATTTTGTTCAATGCATTCGCGAAGGATGTGTTGCGATCACATAGAGGTAGGAAATTTGTTGATCGCGAACGTGTAGGGGAGGTCACGTTCCCGTAGAGTTATTGGACCAGGGGTCTTGGATGCTATTTGTTCATTGTGAACGCGGCAGTGGGTCCGCGATCACATAGAGTATAAGTGGCAGAGCATCGCGTTCGAAGGGCGTTTATTGTGTTCGCATAGGATAAATTTTGGGAGCTGAGTTTTGTACTTCGCGATCGCGATGAGGAAAATTATGCCTGGGCAGAATGTTTTTAAGCTCGTCTTATCCGCGATTTTGGGTGTTATTTCCTCCATATTTGATCATTTTTGGAGATTTTTAAAGGAGATTGAAGAGGGTTTCAAGGGGAAACATTTGGAGGTAAGCATTTTGGACTAAAAACTCAATTATTATGTGAATTTCACCTAGAAAATCATGAAATCTAATCCTAAAATTTTGAACCTAGGGCTTGAAATTGGAAACCAAACATTCGGGATTTGAAGGGTCATTTGTGGATGGATTTTTATGTTCTTCGTATGTATGAACTCGTGAGAGGATGTGGATTCCATTGATGCTAATTTTATCATATTCCGAGACGTGGGCCTGGGGGCCGGGTTTGAGGAATTTCGGGATTTTGAGGTTAAATTGGATATTTTCGAGTGGGATTCGTTCCCTTAGAATATTTTAATGAGTACATACTAATTGTGGCTACATTTGGAGCATCCGGAGGTCGATTCGTGCGGGCAAGGCATCGCGGACCGGATCGAGGTGAGTAATAATTGTAAATGAAGTTCTGAGGTTTTGGAACCCCGGATTGCACATCATAGTGCTATATTAAGGTGAGGCGCATGCTTGATGATGAGCGTGGGGTCGTACACTATTGGGGACTGTGACTTGGTCCGTCCCAATTGATGATTTTACTGCGTATTTGACAGAAATCTATTTGTTATCATCATTATTTGGGCTAAATGCCATATTTGGGCTTCGTGCCAACTATCCGAACCCTTCGGGGATTTTTGTTGATATTTTCTCATTATTCTGACTTTATACTTGAACTCAGTCAAGCTATTTTCTACTGTTTTCAAAACTCAGCCAAGTTTACTTTGCTTTAACACTTGAAATGATATTTCAAATAATATTTTGGGCTAAGTATCATGTTTTACTGTTTCCTGAGTGGCTTATGTGATTTTTGACTGAGTAAGGCCGAGAGCCTATGTTGTGAGGATATCTTTTGGGTCGGGCTGCACGCCGTAGCAGTGATACACTGGTCAGATTATGAGGCCGAGGGCCTGAGATATGTATACCATAAGGTGGCTTGTTTGTATTGATATGAGGCCGAGAGCCTATTCATGAGGCCACGAGGTGGCTTGATATTGCGGTTTGGCTGTAAAGGGCCCCTCCCGGAGTCTGCACACCCCCAGTGAGCGCGAGTACCCATTGTGATATGAGATATAGCCCGAGGGGTTGGTATTGTTCTATGTGATTGCCCGACGGGCTGGTACTGTTCTATGTGATTGCTTGAGGGGCTGGTATTGTTTTGAGATATTGCCTGAGGGGCGGATTGGTAACACTATTCACGAGGGGCGAACCTTATGTGCTTATCTTTCTTATTTGCCTGTCATTTACCTGTTTAATTGTGTATATGTGCCCGAGGGGCGGATTTATGTGCTTATTTGCAATAGTTGTTCTGCATTCATTTGCGTAACTATTGAAAAAGTTATTTTCAAAGAATTTCAAACTGAGTTAAGATGTTTTAATGATCTCACAAATTTATTGCATTCTTACTAGTTTTTGAACTGCTTCTATACAACATGTTGATGCACTTTTCGTGATTTCTCACAATTTAGACTTTATTTATGATTATTACTCACTGAGTTGGAGTACTCACTTTACTCCTTGCATCTTGTTTGTAGATTCGGGTATTTCTACATCCGGTAACGGGTATTGGTTGATCGGAGGTAGAGTCATCGGAGTATAGCAAGGTCGCTGTCGGCGTTCGCAGCACTGCTTTTCTCCCTCTTTATTTCATTAGTTTGTATTTAGCCTATTTAAGAACTTAGTTGTATTTTAGACCTTAATAGATGCTCGTGACTTGTGACACCCCGGTATCGGGCTGCGTTTGGGTTTTACTCCACACATTATACTATATTTTGCTCAGTCTTTGGCTTATTTACTCATGCTTAGACTGTTTATTAATGTTTAACTATTTTAAAATTTAACTGGGACTAGTTGGCTGGCCTTGTCTTCATGAGAGGCGCCATCATGATGGGGTCCGGGTTTAGGGTCGTGGCAGGGTTATATGGTGATTGTTTTCGGTTTTGACGTTGATTTGAGCATAAAGGTTACCATATTGAGAAAATGGCCTTTGATTCGTATTTCGACTAAATCATTATATACGTATCGTAATTTTTGAACCATAGCAACTGAAATCATCAAGTTTCGATGTCACGCCCCAAAATTCGAGGAGCGCGACCGACGCTCAACCGAGCAAACCCGACTGAGCAAGCCTGCTATGTTTCATTCTACCCAAACTAGTTCATAAATAAAGAGGGGATATT